>VZTM01022458.1:9749-22023 GCA_013400555.1 Jacana jacana
GCATTAATACATATTTTTCTATAATTTCTAATAGAATTTAGGTAGTGGATATGGCTGACAAACCTTGCTTTGGGACATGGGGGATCATCAGTTTTGTTAAGCAACCACCCTTCAAGCAGAGGGCACACAAATGAAAAGGTTGGGGAAAGCGTGTTTAGTTCAGCAGGGCATAATTCGGTTTCTAAATGCTTTGCTCTTTCGATGGCACCCGTCCTCACACATACCTTAAATCCGCATCTCACCGCTCTGCATTTCTTCATCTGTGACTCTCTTCGAGCTCTGAATTCATTATATGGAGTAGTGTAAATCAATAGTAAATGCTAACCGCCCACTCTGTACTCAGTTACGCAATCTCACATACCGTGTACACAGAAACAAAAAGGGAAAAAGCACACACAGGCTTTACATTCAANGCCTCAGTGGTTTGTGTGATGCGTTGCTTTTAAATACAACACCATTTATAAAAACAAAAAAAAAAAAAAAAAGGAAATAACAGATGGGGAGACTTGCAGTTATTTTCCCTTTTCTCAGACTGTACAGAGGGGAGTTAGTCTAACATCCATGGTCATTTCTAATTGCCCTGTGCTGCAGATAAGCAAGACAGACTTGCTTGTGCTTTAAAGTCAGATTTTTTTCCTGCTTCCATGATGTGGTGCACTTTTCAGGTAATATGAGAAAAACTATTATAAAGTGTTTAAGGCTGAATTGGTTTTTTTTGTTTAGTCTTAATGGAAAAAGGAAAAGAAGAACCTCGCTGTAAACTACTCGATACATGTTACAAAGCGAAAAAGGCATGAGGAGTAAAGGAGGCTGGATTGAAATCTCTGGCGTGGTTTTGTGTGTGTGTGTGTGAGAGGTTATTTTTTAATCTTTTTTTTTCCTTTCTGAAAAGCAAAATATCTCTCAATGTAATATTTATGTAAAAGCCAGTTATGTAACTCTCGCCTGCCTTTCGCTTTTGTTACCTCTCTGGACTGTAGAGCTCTACTGTTTTTCCTCACGACAGATTGTATTAAAACCTGTATATCCTGATGAAAGGAAAGAACAACCGGGTGCCCACAGCACAGACTTTAATTTCGAGCCTTTTTAAGGGCTTCAGGCTGGAAGACAATGGATCTATTTAAGATCTGTTTNCTTTTCCTGTCACAGTGTGCTCTGGAACATCCGTGGCTTCTGCACAGTGTTTCTGTCTCTCTCTCCTCCTCTCTCTTCTCCCCACCCCCCCAACCCCCCCTCAAACTTTTGGATGTATACAATGAAAGCTTTTTCCCTTTCCTCTCCTGACCTTAATGCGAGTATCGAAGCAGGCTCCGTGTAACAGCAACAAGTGCAGAAGCACAGTGAAATTTTAGGTTGCTCTGAACTTTATTTGTTAATTTTTATTTCATTTAAGAGATTGATGTTCACAGAGACCCAGGGATTCTTTTGATTAGGATTGGTTGAGATAATTTACTCTGCCAAAAGTAAGCAAAAAAATGTATAACCTTGCTAAAAGACTAAAAAAATGAGAGATTTGGGGGGTTCAAAAAGGGGAAGAAAAGGGCCAATACTAAGAAAAGTTCATACTTTTTGATCACGGGAAGAAATTTTTCCTCTACTTACTGCAACCAGTTTATCCCTCGTTGTATCCTCTATCCTCTGAGGATCTGACCTGTTTGTGGTTGTGAGCATTGTGTTGGGGTTTGTTTTCTTTTGCCCTTTACAAATCATTCTTGTCTGCGTGCACATTCTTGGACAGATTCTTCCCTAGTGTAATGCTGCTAATTCTGTTGATATTGTGTCAGGAGTCTGTTAGGTCAGTTATAAAGTTAGAGGGCTCGATTCTCAGTTATTTTAAAGTATTTTTCTGGCATTGGAAAACAGTCATAAAATGAGCCTGAATGTGAATTATGCCCACTTCAGGCATAACAGAAAAAATAGTTAAATCTGACATCTTCCAACAGTCATCTCTGAGACAAGCCTTAAGTGAAATAAGGTTCTGTGAAAACAGAAAGAGGAATATTTTAAGCTCTATATTATAAGCTGTATAGCTCACCAAATTGCTGGAGAGTACATATATATTCAAAAGCATATTGGAACGCCTGGATTCCCTGCCTGATTCTGAAACCAGCCCTTGCTTTGGCTCTGGGCAATGAAAACAACTTCTGCCTCCATTTCTCTCTCAGTACAGAATCTCTTAGAGATTATAGTATTATAAACTTGATTTATTGTGCCCTATAGAAATATTCTAAAGCTATTTTATTAATGTTTATAAAGTAGATTTAAATGCAAAAGAAGAAGGTGTTGAAATAATTTAGAGAGGTTAAGAAACCATTTAAACTTCCGGATGGTGTTGCCACAAAGACCAAATCGTGGGCACCAATCATATATGAATTTTAGCTGGAAATTCTCATCAGAGGATTAAATTCCAGAAGACTATCCTTTACAGGATATTACAGGACCTGGAAACCTGTAGTAGTTGAATCAATGTATCAGTAGCTCCTTATTACATGGTTGCATGCAGTAGAGGAGAGTAACCTCTTTAAAATCCTTTATCCTGGAGTCCCTAGTAGCTGTCAAGCCTTTATGAAATGCTTGGAAGATGTAGACTGTATAGCTTTACAGAGAACATGATAAATAATGATTCCAGTGTTTAACTTAATCAAAAGAGTGATCATATGTCCTTGGATCAAAATTACTTTCTGCCCATCTTCTCAGACTTCTGGTCTATAAGTTTTTTGTCTGTGCTAATTACAATGGAAGACTTAGTTGGGATAGGTGTATAAAAGCTGATAACTTTTAACAGTACACAAGGCAACTTCCCACTTAAAGGTATTTGCATGCTTTTCAGTTACTGAGAAGTTTCTTTACATGTCACTAGGTTACCTCTAACTTCCCAAGTCTTCAGTCCTCAGCTTTGCTTTGCTTATGTGGAGCCGTAACAAGGCACTAACCTTTCTTAGTGGTCAAGCACACATTGAATTATTTTCTGAGTATTTACAAATTAAACAAGAAGAAAAACCTTGGAAATTCCTGATGCTAGAAGTCTGGCAAAATATATACATCTGAACAGCCACCAGAATGATGGAATTTTGTGTTTTCTGCAGAATGGAAATTAAATCTAAATTTATGGAGGAGAGGGAGATTTGACTTGACCAGATGCTAGATATGCAGCCTGTGAAACTTCTGTCTTCTTAAAATCGTAAGCAAAATAGGCAAAAGCGATGAGTTTGAACAGTTTCTGGAATAAGATGTTAATAGTCAGCTTTGATGAGTAAGTGTTCAATTCAGAACTTAAAAAGACTCTGGTATTTTATTTTTAAACATAAGCTGTTTTACTCTTGCAACTATGAAGGTCTGTGCTGTATTTTTCTTAAATTCAAGTTTGTTATTTTAGAGAAAAGGTTAAATGTGAACCCTAAAGGTTAAAAACAGCAGCGAAGTATGAGAGAACTCTGCATACATTTTTATTGTTAACCTTCATTATTTTTCTTCCCTGACACATGCTTGGGGTTGGGTATGTTGGAAAAGTAGCCTGCTAATATGACTTTGCTGTATCCAGGATTGTGCTGAATTAGCTACAGTAGCCTTTTTTTTTTTAATCTAGTAATTATTCTGCAAGGTTTCCTCCCTCCTTTCCTCCCTCCCTCCCTCCATTCCTCAGAACAGTGGGTTTTGCAACTCTGACACTTGGGTTGAAGTTTATGACAATCTTGTGACCTTCACTATCAGTAATTCATGGCTAGTGCTTCCAATAGTTTGAAGGGTCTTTTTGACTTAGTCTGTAAGAAATGAAGCAAGAAACAATATATTTAGAGTAGTTGTAACAAAAGTATCAGCCCCAGCTGCACTGAATGTACCTGCACTCCTCCTTTTCAATACGATTATCTTCCACATTCACAAGTGAAGCAGAGGGTTCATTTTTCCCATCTGAGAATCCCTATATTCTAGTCATTGCTGTTAAGTCCAATGTGTGTAGGTGGGCTGTGACACTCGTGGGGAAAGGTCACAGAAGTCCAGTAGTATAGAGCTGTCGGGATGGGCACAGTGCTCAGAGCAGGATTGACACCTGCATATTCTGTGCTCTTTCATCTTCCCAGTGGTTAATATTTTCCTGTTGTCACTAAATGAAGTGGGCTCTGTTTGGACAGAGTGCCTACATCAGTATGAGCCCCACGAGAGGATGCACCAGGCAGTCTGTCATACCTGCCTGGGGAAGGTGCACATCCTCAGTTGCTGGTGGATTTGCTTCCTGGGTGTCTGCTGAATGCTGTTGGCCAGGATAGGAGGGGTGGATAAGCTCTCTTCAAACTTACTGATGTGGTGGAGTAAAACCAACACTTTAGGAGGTGACCTTAGCACCTGTAGTAAAAGAAAGCAAGGAACTAGACTTGATAATCTGGAAAGGGTGCTTCAGGGTAACATCTTGTAAGAACCTAACTAAACAGTTCAGTTTCCGTGGGGACTGAATTTGAGGTATTATTTCATAATTTTGACTGAAGAAACCTCTGACTTATTCGGCTTTTAGGATGCATGATGAAACTCACCCCTTCAGGGAAGTTCTTGCAGAGAGAAGATAGAAGCCTGTGTAAGCAGCAGAGAGGATGGTTCGCTCCCGAGGTTTTGCTGATTTATTTGTGACTGGTTGCAGCAGAATAGAGGGACTCACTGCTTTAACTGTGCTGTGAACAAGAGAAAAAACACATTCAGTGGATCAGGTTTTAAATCAAAACAAATTACAATGCTCTTCATGGAAAGACCATGGGAAGGTATTAACAGAGAGCAGTGCAGAAAACTTATTAAACCATCTTTGTCCATAGTTTCCACCACATATATTTCTTAAGCTGGTTTTCTGCTTTCTCTTTTTATTAAATATCCTGGTTGTTTTCAGCCTCTTACATGATTAAAAAAAAAAACAAAAAAAAACCCAACCAACCAAAAAAAAAAACCAAACAAGAAAACCAAACCCCACCAACAAAGTTTCAATCTCGTTTCTGGGATCTGTCTAAATATATATTTCTGATTAAAAAGTGTGAGTTGCTGCTGAGGCTGGAAAGGGTCTGTTCTGCTGTGGGGAAGGGAGGGGCAGATCCATAATGGTTGTTCGGGCTGTCGCGTTTCTGAGAATCAGCTGTTTTTTCTTTATACTGCAAAGATTAAACAAAGAATGTTAAACATTTCCCAATTTAGCATTTATAATGGAAAGCGGCTGTAGGGCCACAGCTCTCTGCTGCAAGGGCAGGCGTTCATACTAGGAGTCGCTTAAAAAGGCTTTTATTTTCCTTGAAGGCCTATCCATTCCTCTCCCAGCCCGGCTGCTCTGCTTTGCAGGCAGGTGGAGGCAGCCTTAAATTTTTACTTTCATTTAAGTAGGAGCTAATTTACTTTTGGAAATGAAAGTTAAAGCAGCTCAGCCATCTGCAAAGTGGAAGAGGAGGCAGTGAGTTTCTTTACCTTTTCAAATCTCTACTATTCTATTTCTCATGAACAGGCAAGCAAAAATTACCTTCCTGCGCTCCCATTAGTAATAATATGTCGTATTAATGATCTAATGTCTTAGCTTCAAGTCTTCATCCTGGTTTCTAAAATATACCTGTTGGCTGCATGCAGTCTTCTTTATACTTGCATCCAGCTCAGGAGCTTTGAAGTAAAAAGTTGTAGTCTTGAGTGCAGCCGAACCACATTTTTTGACCTACTCCCAGCACAGCTTTTTCCATAGCCTTTCACTGGTGATTATGTGGAGCACTGTGACTTTCTCTTTCTCATAGTAAAGACACATAACGCTTCAGGGTGACTGGAGGATGAAAAAAATAGGGAGGAGTGGAGGGGCAGCATTCTAACATCTCAGTGTTATATACACTTTTACTGTGGCTGTATATCAGCCTTTCTTATTTTTTAGTTTTACTTGAGAAGTCTGTAATGGTGACAAATACATTGTTCAAGATTTCTTAGCTGAAGCTGAGGAGAATTTCAGTGTCATGCAAGTATATATTTTATTCCCTATCAGAGTGAAATAAGTGTTAATACAGTTTGTTTTTTAACAGAGCAGCTAAAAATGTCCTTTGCCTGCCACTCCACTGGCTAGTTCTCAGAAATTCAGTAGTTCACTGTCATCACATGTGTACAAGATCTAAACATCTTATATAATTAAAACAGTTTCTGAAAAAAAATAATTCTGGTTTCTTGTATAAATTGTAAGCACTGTAAAGAAATCAGATATCCATTTTCTGGCTTCTCCAGCCTGCCTACAAGTAGGATTTGTTTAAACAAAATAGCCTTGCACTCAGAGCTCAGAAACATTTGTGTATTATTTTGGTATCTACATGAGTAATTTTATTGGCCTCTTGTAGTAGCTTAGATATGTTTGTAAATGTTTGCCCACCTTTTTGTTTCTTTAAGGGAAGCTTTTTACAATGTATTATTTGGAGTAAGTCAAAGTTTGAGTTTAAAAAATACTTCAATGTTTTTATGATTGCATTTCTTACAGAATGTTGGAATTTTTGGACTGTGCATCTGTTTAGGCACATGGAGAAAGACAAGACTGAGATCATGTAAGTCATGAAACTGAGAGTGAATAATCCATACTTGGTTCTCTCACCATTATTACAATTTATACCCAGATGCAAGTAATAAGCCAAAAAGAAAAAAAAACAATCTAGTTAGCTTTTATTTTTAAAGTGATTAATGAAAAGCAAAGTTCAAATGAGGCCACAAATCCTGGTGGTGCACAATGGGTTGATTTATTTTGTAAATAGACCATGGATAATTAACCATAAAACAAAACTTTTTTTTTACTTTTTTTTTTTCTGCAACTTGCATAATGACACTGGTTTCTTTTAGTTGCTGCGAGTTGCACAGAGGGATAACGACTTATTCACAACTGGTTGCAACTGGTTACAGCCAAGAAGGAAAAAATCCCAGAGCAGCTAGAGGAAAAAAACTGTTAAAACCCTGCTACACTTGCAGTGTTTTAGTAAGGCATTTGCTAACGGCTACAGAATAGGCAGAGCTACCCTTGTACAATAACAGCAAAAGAGTAGGTATATACATACACAATTGATGCTTGCCATGTTATCCCATGCTTTGGCTTAAACCCCACAACCAAAAGACAGCCCCTGCTGTAGTCCACAATTTTGTATTGACTTCTAAATAGCATTAGTTTGTGCTTTGTTAAAGCTTCCATGATGCCTGTATCTTACTACTCTGGCACTGGGGGAAGAGTCCTCTGGGTAGTCAAAATACTCCGACTTGCTGCCAAGTCCTCTTGTGAGCCAGAGAGTGATGGTGGTTTTTCAGATACATGATATGCAAAAACTGCCTGCCCGACGTCCCCCAAATTTGTCTCTTCATATTCCACAGTCATCTGTGGAAGGGATCTCTGATGCCCAAGAAGGAGAAGGTCCAATTTGTTGTGAAAGTACTTTCACTACTAATTAAAACTACCAGCTGGGATTACAGCCCTAGAGACTGTAAATAAACTAGAGCATGAGATGTTCAGATGACAATATGGTCACTTTTGTGGGGGTCTGTACTACTTGCCTGTACTCAGATTTGCTCATCTCATGCCTGCTTATTGGAGTGAAGAGAGGGTTTATGTAGGTAACAGTTGAGATACAAGAGGCTGGATTTGCCACATAGGCACTGTCTTTATGGACACCTTAGCTTGCTCTCACATGCTACAATGTGCCTTAAAATGCTTTCATCCATCTCTATCTATAAGGTCTGCAGTTCACACAGAGCCAAACCGTGATCATGCTGTGTTCATGTGAGTTGGCTATTGTTGCAGCTGTGCTGCGTTTCACAGACAGTGACTGAGGTACTTGCAAAAAGCCCCCCTCATTCCCAGTGATAGCCTGGGTAGGCAGAGGCAGTGAGTAAGAATGCTTAAAACCAGCCTAGTTTTACATGTCTTGAACCAGTTTTATCAGAAGAGCGTTACAGACTGATGGTCGTTAGGGTCTTGTGTCCTAAACTGATTTGTGCGCACATGATTTCTTCTGCAAATGTATAGTATTTATTTGTCAGCAACGTACCGCAGAGATTGATGGGAGAAGCAGATCGTTAATGTCAGACTGTCACCTGCTATTTGCCTGAGTTTCATGTAGATAACGGGCTGTAAGGGTTGTGTGTTTTCAGTCTAGATCTCAGTTGCAAGACAGGGCCGTAGATCAGCTCTTTAAACCCATGACCAGAGAACCACTGAGCTCCCACTGTGTTACTGACACTAGTAACTACAGCACGTGGGCTGACACTTACAATCCTTTTTCAGGCCAAAGAGTCGAGTTAAAATAGCATTTAGTTTGAGCAAGAGGCTTGAGTTGTGGGTGGGAGTCACGCTGGGGGCAACATGAGCATTGTACTTTCAATTGACATTGCAGTGAAGACAAGACCCCAAAAGTAAGTTAACTCTCCAAGGCTCAATACAGTCTTTGGCTTCTCTTCGGGTCCTGTTGTAAGGGAAGCCAGACAGGGTCCACTGTGGTAGTGCTAACTGGATGTGTCTGTCCTGTGGGGTCTCCCTTCCTTGAAACTGTTCTTTGTCAGGCTTTTGCTTCTGCAAAGCATGGCAATGTATGGAATCTGCTTGGTACTGTTTATAAGTTAGAATTCAATTTTGTTGACTAACTGAATTCTGTATCTTGTGACAGTCTTTTTCTGTGCTCTGCACCATGCCAAAGAGACAGGGGAGTGGTGTTGGCATATCTTCGTATGAATAGGTCTGTCATTAAATATTTGAAATAGAAACATCTGAAATAGATCTTGCCTGAGAAGAACAATGGGGCAACTAGAGAAAGCCAGTTTTCTCCAAATTCACTTTTGGGGGCTGGAGTTTTAAGCAAACAGAAAAATTAACAAAGAGATCAGGTATTAGTGCAGGGGCTGAAAACCAACAAACCCTGGGAGGTGTGAAGGGACACAAGGAAAGTTGCAAGAGGAGAGGGATCCTTAGCAGAGGGAGGGTGGTTTTCATTTGTTTGTTTTAATAACTGAGACCAGCAAAGGGAAAGGGAAGCTGATAGTAGAGGATTGGGAGTCCCTCATTTAGAAAAGGCCCTGTGTTTTTGAAAGGGAGACCTTTCACCTAATGTGGATCTAAGCCTGAGGACTAATCACTGCTAGCACTGAGGATTCTGAGGCATGCCCAGGGAGGTCATGGAATCCCCTTCCCTGGAGGTTTTCAAGACCCGCATGGACGCAGTCCTGAGTAATGTGCTCTAGGCAATCCTGCTTTAGCAGGGGAGTTGGACTAGATGGTCTCTAGAGGTCCCTTCCAACTCGGAAATTCCATGATTCTGTGATCTGGGTATTTCTGTTTTCTCTGATCTCTAAATACGTATTTTCGTTTTGTGAAGAGTGAGGTAGTCTTTGAAATCTTACTGCTAGGAAGGGGTTACAGAGAGCCTTAGCTAAAGGCACACAAAAGATGGAGAGAGTGTTCAACTCCTTTCAGATTTTGGAAGGTGTCAACACATGGGCCCAGTAGACAGAACACAAACTGAACAGTCTGCTCTGGTGTGCAGCAGGAAAAGCTCTGTTAGACATAATTGTAGTTCAGGCTTTTGAAAAAGCCTTGTATTTCACTTACATGGTAATAACTTATTTGTAAAGATGTGCAATCCAAACTCCTTTTGTTATAGCCACCCTACATCTTCCCAGAGGCCTCCCTGCCCCTGTCCATCCTCCCCAAATCTAATGTTTTGAAAAACTCACAGGTGAGGTAATCCTAACACTTCTCCCTGCAGCTTTCCTCATCTCCATTTTGTGAAGCTTGGTATCCAATGTTGTTGTAGTTCCAGTTAGAAAGCGCTTTCTTGGGGGACTAAGCAGTACAGTTGTTTGAATTCATGGACTTCTGCTCCAAGAACTACACTCAGAGATCTGCTTTATAAGAAAAATTATTTGGTTCTTCCCAAGATTCTGTCCATGTTACAAAAAACCCTTCACCAAATGGCATGGGTGACAACCACATCTTGCATCTTAGCGCTGAAACAGCCAGGGATGCCAGTCACTGTGAATGATGTGCTCTCGCAGTTAAAGGCCTAGCTGTACTTCAGTTCTTCTTTTGGTCATCCTACATGAACACTTTCATACAGTGGCAGCCTTGCTGCTGCCTGATCTAGGTCAAATCCCTGAATTCTTCTTGGCTTAGGCCAGGATTTGTCTCAGCGCTTCAGTCAAACTTCACATGCCCTCACATTATTTTGCATTTTATTCATTAAGAAATCTATGAGCAGTGATCAAGAGCCTTATTTGCAGGTAAACCAAATGGTTACAGAAAATTGAATTCTTAGATGTTAAACATCTTATTAATTTCGTCTGCTCTTAAATTTCTCTGCAGTTACGTTTAAGGTTACAGGGACAGAGCAGAAACAACTTGTGCTCCCCCCACTTCTCACTCCAGATTCTTCCATAGGACTCTTTGTGTCTTTCAGACTGCTGCTTTATCCTGCTTAGAACTGGTTTGGATACTTCCCCAAATGGCAATAGCAATTAAGGGTATTTGACCCAACAAGATGTGTGCTAGTTGTTACATAAATGATTGTCTGAAAAAGCCTCTTACCTTTCATACATCAATAAGCTCCACAGGTTCTTGGACAAGAACAACATAGCAACTGTATTATTAATAATAATTAGATTGTCACTGATATATTGATAGTGTTGCAGAGGTATTACAAGCTTCTGAGGCTTACTAAAGAATACTGAAGGTCAGGACCAGAAACATTAAAAAAAACCAACATAGTGATATTCTCTGCTTGTGGAAATAATGGTTTGTTTAAAAATACACTCCAGGGTTCTTATTTATTTTCATTATTCATATTTCCAGATAAAGCTTTTTGGCATTTCTGGAAAAGAAATGCTTTTGTTTCAAACTTTTCTTTCAAAAATGTATTCTATGTTCTAATATAAAATTTAAATCAAAACTGAAAGTAACAATCAAAACGAAATTATTTTGTCAAAATAAAACATCCAGTTGATTGAAATTATTATTTATTTTCGTTTCATGGCCAACTTTGCAATGCATTTTTTTATTTCAACTGTGAAATAAAAGCAAATTTCAAAGTCTGTAGTCTAAAGCAGGAATGTTGAGTTGTGCTTGGACTCTTCTGGGTGGTGCTTAGAGGAGCACTTCATCAGAACTCCACTTAATGTGTTTCAAAAAATCTATGAAATTTATCATATTCTATTAAATCAACAAAAAAAATAAAATGTTTCATGACCTTCAGACCCTTAGGTTTTCTTGTTTTTATGAATTAGTGGCACCTTCTGTCACTGTAATAGTTAATTTGTTTTTGTGACTCTATGTAGATTGCCCCTGGAAATGTATTCTGTGTTTCTGCTCAGCAAATTGGGAAGCCTTTGATAACATTTCAGCTCTCCTGGCTTCCATCTCTGTGGGCTGGTTATGGACCAAATCTTTCAAATTCTGGGTGCTGATCTTGGTGCAATTGCTTGCAAAGTCAGCAAACAGTTGAATGTAATGAGAGTGTGAGTGTAAAGCCTATACAGTTAATATTAGTGTATTCACTTCCGTTTCTTGCTTCTTAGATTTGATTTAAAAGGGACCTTCCCTTAGTAGAGCACTTTCCTGTTACGGCTTTGAGTCTTTCCTTGCCCTGTATAACACCCCAAACATTCTCTTTTTCTTCCTAACATATTGGATGTTTTATCTTCTCCATTCTCCTGTAGGATTTGTGTACCTAAATAGTCACGTTCCTCTGGCAGCAGTCTTGTCATGGCCACAATATGGTTTATGCCTTTAAAGGCATATTTCTTTAGATTATGGTTTTGGCTAAGTTTAAATTCTTTGAGATGGGCCTAAATCCATCTCAGCGGGAGCACCCTACAAAAGAAAACCATGAAATTCAGTGGGGTATTTTGAACAAGTAGGGCAAGGATGAAGATTAAAAGCAAAGAATATAGTTAAGAATTGCTCTGTGGCTGGAAAATCTAACCTGACTTCATCTCAAGAGTGTGATGTTTTTTCAACAAGGTCTGAGAGACTAACCTGCTTCTGTGATACCTTGGTTATTCAGATCTGGCTTCCTTAAATTTGGCTACATACAACAATGTCATGTTCTTTAACAATATGAGCATTGCTACTTTTGTAAGTTAGGGATAAAGCAGTCAATATCTGTTTACCCATTCAGGGGAAATTGTGGCTCTGCAAACTTTGGAGTTCTCACGCCAGTCGTATATAAGCACAAGATGACACAGGAATAAAAACTGGAAAACTTTTTCATTTGTTAGATTGCCTAATGTTTCTGTTTTTTGAACCTGGAAAGGAGTATATTAG
>VZTM01022464.1:0-25223 GCA_013400555.1 Jacana jacana
ATGAGAACAGTTATTATGTGGTTTTGCAAAAGCATCACTAGATTTCATTTCATATTCTACTTCAGTAGTATTGTCTACTCTTAAAGCACTACTAAATAATGATCCAAAGCCATGCTTTTCTTTCCCCTTGTCAAAACCAGTTATAGAACAGCTGAAAAGAACTTTTACTGTAAAAACATGTAAAAAAAACCATCTGAAAGCAATTCCTTCATGCTCAAGTGAGGTCTGCAGAGCCTCTCCTCCCTCCCAATTACTCACCAAACCCCCCCAAATCATTTACAGCCAGAAATTTTTCTAAATCCCCTGATGTTTGTGGCTGGTTGTTGACCACCACCTATTCCTGGTAGGAGCAGTTCTCATCACACAACGTTAGATTTAGTTGTTGCTTATGGACTTATGGACTTGGCTTCTTGATGAGCCCTGGAAGATGGAATGGAGTACTGCTCCATAATTTTATTATTACTACAAAGTTGACCTTAAATGACCACTAATTATAAATCAATCATTTCATACCTCCTAAACCTGCAGTGAGAATTGGGTAACGCTACAATCCTGGTAACTAGGTATGAATCCAGGATGAACTGCACGGTCCCTGGGGTATTTCATCACCGGCACAAAGCAGCGCGGGTCAAAGGTCCAACTTGTTCTGAGTTCCTTGCACACCATTTCAGAGCTGACCCGATGGACTGGGAATAGAACTTTCATAGGGCTTCATAAGCTGGAGAACTACTTTTATCTCTATAGAAACCTTCTGGACTTTTTTTTCTGTATGGAAAGGTCTTTAAAGACTTTTCTTGGTAGAAAGAAGACCGCAGAATTAATAGCACTCACAGCCTGCGTTACTGCTTTTTTTTGGTTAGATATCCTTTTTTTTTTTCCTGTGATTTGAACTGTAAGGTCACAAATAGGACTTCACCCAGATTTGTCTCCTATCTGTGAATGGATTTCATGAGACTGTACACTTGAAATGACGTTCTACAGTAAGTGATCGAGCTACTTTTACAGGTGGGGCACCATAAAGACAATAAGATTGTTCGGGTACTCATTTGTCAGCAGGCTTCGTTAATTAAGACTTGCTTCACACAGCAAGGGGTCCCATCAGGACACTAACTGAAGGTTTGATTTATGGATTATACTTAAATTAATTACTGATTGTACTGAAATTAATGATAGTGCAAGGAGAACCACACCAACATGCTAGAACACAGATCTACTGTTATCTAGAACTTGAGCTGAGATTGTTCTCATTTTCCCTGTAATTTTTAACTGTAGTTTAATATAAGTCACATTAAAAATCAGGTAAAGAAAAAATGTCAGGCTTTTGGTGAGAAGAGCAGCTGAGATGTAAACAGTTAAAAGAGGTTAATAATTCAAAGACTTTAAAATTACTTTCCAGAGAAAGTGAGTCCTCTGTAACTTGAAGTGTTCTGTGTTGGTACGTACCACTACGGCTGTTGTCACTGCTAAATGCTGTTATGTTCATGAATTCCAGTTTGGATCAGAATAATAAGAAGGAGAATCCCTCCTCCAGTGAGTTACAAATCTGGGATAAGACTCTATAAAGGATAGAGGGGAGAAAAGACTGCAAACTTGACCACTAGAAAGGGCAGAACGGGGTTGCTAGTCCTTCTCTCAAGTCATAATTGGCCTAACTTGTGGAACACGGTGACAGTCTGTTTGACTAAACGTTATGAATGTGAGCTGCATCCCATTAGAGGTGTCTGTGCCCAGCTCTTGCTCCTCTTGACTCCAACAGACACTTTGAAAACCACATTGGGTTGGTCTTGTTGAACGTTGTTTGAAAACAACGTTGGCCAACAGGGTTGCAGTAAGTCTGATGTTTCACCAAGAGACAGCACAGGAACTGGCCTGTCATTGAAGGACTTCAGTCCCTGTCCCATTTCAAGGTTTCTTGGTGATCCTGGACAGTTCAACATGGCATGTTTTCATCCCACACACTCTCACATGCATTTCATTGTGGGGGGAAATCTCAAAGGAAGCGCTTGTCTAGGAAAATAGGAAACCCAAGGTTTTGGTTAGAAGGACTTCTCTGTTTTCTTTCAACTTATTCTGGAATTAAAATGGATTATTGGACTAAACCATGAGGTCATGGTGAGTGCACTGCTTCATTGGTTTATAGCGTTGTGTGCTTAAACTCACTGCTCTTTGCTTTCATTTTTCTAGCAAAACACAGATTTCAAGGTTTGTTTTGTTGTGTTTTTTTAATAATCTTTTACCATTGCACTGTTCTCAGGTGATAAACTATGTACGACGTGTGAAAATAAAACCCCATTTCCGGATTCGAATGCGAAGAACTGAAACAGATAACGATTGACTGAAGTATTTAAAGTCCTGTAAACTAACCCATAAAGCCAATGGAGTTAAAAGTGAGAGGGAAGGGGCACTGTGAAACACAACCTCACCATCTGCTGTAGGGAAGGGGTGAAGAATCAAACCTCTTTCCACAGGCAGATTAACTAGAAGCCTGTGCTTTGGAGCCAGCTCTGCTCCGGAGGCGTGCTGGTGATCATCAGAGAAGCTCAGACAGACCATAGACCTGCTATTAGCACTTAGGAAATCACCCCAATTTATTTCTCAGTATTTGGAATATTGAGATTATGATGAGTGCATTACTGTTCTGTCTAAGCAAAACGTACCATGGTATTTGTTTTCTAAAATTCTGGAGAAGGTGCTAATTCCTGAGTCTTTACTGGTCACATAGTTCATATTTTCATGTTTTTCCTTTACATCCTCGGAAAGCTTTTACCCAAACCTGCTGAACAAATCATCATGCTAGTGCTTTCAAATTGTCTGCTCTGATAGACAGAGTACTCTCAAGTAATAATGAAGGCCTAGAAGCTTACTGTCTTGGAGAACTGCCCCCAAATTTCATGATCATGAGGTTTCTCCACATTTATAGAGTGCCGTGCCGATGCACTCGTTGTGTCCGAAAGCAGAGCACGTGCCCAGCTCTGAAACAGTGGGAATTTGTCAAAGAGCTAGAGAGGCACGGGCTGCTGGGTACTTCTGAGTGTTAATCTCCCAGAAGTTTTGGGGTTAAGGACCCCTTAGGACTCTCTAGGACAACAAGATCAACATCCAAATGCACTAGTGGTCTGGAAAGGTATGAAGACAAAGATACAACGCTGGTGAATTACAAACATCTCACAGCTATCGGGAGGAAACCACTAAATTTTAACCAACTCCAAGACACAAACAGCGAGCACTCCAACCCTTCTTCCCAAGAGAAGCAGCTGAACAAGGATCATTCATTTATTTACCTCGTTGGAAACACCAGAAGAACTGTCTCGAACATAGTCCAAAAGCTTTTTAGGTGGCTGCATCATAAAAGCAGATGTGCAGAGATGGAATGGAGGAGAACCAAAGGCAGCAAGGAATGAAACATGTGGAGAAGGTGACACAGTTAGAAACTAAGTGCTGACATCAGATACAAGGAGTGACACACACATGGGTAGAACAGAAAGAAGAATAGATATATATTTTTTAATTATAAGCATCTCAATAAAATGTTAGTAAATTTAAGTGGTATAATTTACAACTGGAATGGTTGAATCAATACCAGCAGTTTTTAAACCTGAGGAGACAGAAGAGCATGAAGCATCACAGTTATGTTCTGCTGGGGAAGTCTCAATATACATTATCCTACAGGAGACTCTACTCTCTGGTTATCACTGTCAGGTAAATATTGGTGACATATAGCTTATCAGGCTAAGGTATCTGGACTGTTTCTGCCCACCTGGAGGGTGGGAAAACAAAGGATTTTGAAAGGTGGGATAAAAGGTAATCAATGAAAATGGGATACATTGTAGATGACCAATCAAGAAATTAAACCCAGATATACTTAACTCTTAAAAAATAGTTATTTTCAAGTCGTATTCAATGGGTATTTTTTAAAAATGTTATGACTAAGAGATTAAAGTTTTAAAAGAGTGTGTGTGGTTTGCTTTCTCTTCTGCTCTCACTGAAGTAGCTGGGAGTTCTGATTTTGGTTTCTTGTTGCTACCAAAAGGGACTGAGGCGCCTGGTTCCCCACGTGCCCTCCAGGGAATGTTTTAAATCCTGATGCTCAAGCTCAAATGGGATTTCCCTCAAGCTGCCCAGGGCTCTGGAGAGCTGGGAGGACACTTAACCAGACTGAAGGAATGCTTGGGTTAAATAGATAAAATATCTATATCTATCTATATCTCTCTCCATATATACCTTCTTTTTCTGAGGGGATTTGAACTCACATCTTCCACCTGCCTGGAGAGTGCTCTAACCACTGTGTTACCCATTCTCCTGGGATGAAGACACTCGTCATCCTTTTTCCTAACGATGTTAGAGTGTGCAGGAAAGAATTAGAGCTCCCTGGAGCCAGAGGGGGTGTGTGTGGCAAAGCAGGAGCAGGCGCATCTCCAGCCTAGTCATCAAGGCAGGGAGGAAGCGGAACCTAGTTCTCAGTCTTGCTTTGAGGGACAATGATGCTGTTTTATCCCGGTATAAAACATATAAATGGCCTTTGGTGCTTACATCCAGCACAGCCTGTGGGATCCACAGAAGAATCACGAGTGCTTGGGCAACCAAAGGTGGAAAACTGAGCTATCTCTGACGTTTAGGTGTTTCAACCAAATGGAGCATTTCAGGTTTATAATTTTAAACACAAATGCCTGCAGTAGGACTAAGGTAGCATCTCTTTGCCTGGGTCCCTTTATTTTTTTTATTTTTTTTTGGACCTGGTTACTTGTGAAAATGGGAGCAGAACTGAGGTCTGTTTGTTCAAGCAGGCGCCCAGCTTGAAAAGAGAGCAAACCTGTCCCTCTGTGTTCAGGAGCAAAATACCTGTTCTGCGTGTGTGCATCTAAGAGAGGGGAAAAACCACAAAATCTCAGTATTTATTTTACCCTAAGAAATTTGTACCCAGCTGCATGCATTTAAACTCAGACAGACTCCTTCGAGTAACAGTTGGGATCGGTGACATAGCATCCCTGGTGCAAACTGACAAGTCTGTCTGCTGGAAGATTCTTTGAAAATCATAGAATCATTCAGGTTGGAAGAGACCCTTGGGATCATAGAGTCCAACCATCAGCCCTACTCTACAAAGTTCTCCCCTACACCAGATCCCTCAACACCACATCTCATTGACTCTGAAACACAGTCAGGGATGGTGACCCCACCACCTCCCTGGGCAGCTGATTCCAGGGTCTGACCACTCTTGCTGGGAAAATAATGAAATAATCCAGCCAAATGCGAAGGACTAAGGTAGGCCAGTGAACATCCCCATTTAAGGTGCATTTTGTCTTGTTCTTAAATATTTACACACTGTTAGTTTTCTAACACGTAGTCTGTATTAAAGCTATTGAAGCCACTGCTCTGGCAAGCTAAGGGTCCACTTGAAAAGTAATAGTTTTGTGCATGAGATGGCTTCAATGACTATTCTCAAAGAAAAGAAAAAAAAATCATATTAACTTTACTGGCACATGTTTGCTGAATTTGGTAATTTGTTAATTCCTCATTATCAAAGTATTTTTCCTAATGTTGAAATATTAATACTCTGTCCTCACTTACCGGACATCCAAACTCCAGGTCTGAAAAGAATTTATACCAGGGTTCCTTTTCTAAATCTATGTCAGCTGGGTTTATGCCATCAGTCTGGAGAGGTTGGGAAGGAAAAGGGAAGGAAAAGGCACACACTGAGCGAGGTGCAGAAATGCCGTGTCACTTGATCAACACACACACACAAACACAGAACAAATGCAGGGAAAGGAATGGAATAACCTCAAAGAATGAAGAGGGTACTTAAGACAGAGAATATTCTCGTTCCAGAGCTGTCATTGACCTGGAGTGTTAACACTTCTCTTTCTGTTGCTGCACTTCCAATGGCTGGAAGATCTTCAACGGTTTAAAGTTACTCTTTTAAAGCTCTTTGACCATTTCTGTGTTCACAGGAGGGAAGGGAACACTAGTGAGGGACAACATGCCCGTGCTCCATAGCTGGGTCAGTCACTGCATTGCTTTAGTACACACTTAATGCTGCTACAGGTTCCTTGGTGAGAAGATGGTTTAAATCATTGCCATCTTCAGCACTGGCAAGACCTTGCCAACCTGACCAGCAAGACAGATGTAGTTTTGTTAGTACTGCTTCTGGTTGTTCCTTGTCTTCTCACAAAGCCCATTAATTCTGCACCTCGCTGGCCTGAAGCAAGGGCAGAGATAAGGAATAGGCATCACGCAGCCACGACTATATTAAAAAGCCACTTCAGCACACGAAATGAAGCTGGTGTGTTTTAAACCCTCTGCTCAGAAAATAGGGAATAAAAAAAAATGATGTGTTCCACAATATTTGTTTCAGCCACGTTTTGTAAAGCTTTATCTCCCACAGCCACGTTGACTTAGTGAAGCCTTTTCTTTTTTTCTTTTCCAGAGTGAAATACATTGTTTTCATCAGAAGATTCTCCCAGCACAGAGATAAAGCAGCAGTTGAAGGTAGCACTAAGAAAATTTTTCAATGAACAGAAGAATAACTGACAGGTTTATTCAAGTAGCGCGAAAACACGACAGCACAAACCAGCATCCCCATGGGATGGATTCCTAATCAGCTGTAAACTTGGCTGCATTCATTATTTTCTGAGTGGCTGCAGTTCCTTCATGGGATCTGATGTGAGCTGTCACCCAGCACAGAGTGACAGTGAACCGCTGGCTTCAAGATCTCCGAAACGGGGAAAGCCTCTTGTTAAGAGATATTGCTCCATTTAAAATTTGGTCCTCCACAACTGTAATTATCACAAGGTAGACACTAATTAGGGTGTGACCTAGAAAGCAATCTTCAAGGAAGAAAGCAGTCCTGCATAAAGGATGATACTGGTGATTAAGTGTGTAATGCTTTTTCCTCCTGTCACCCATACACCGGAGCAGTCACAGACAGCGATTTCTGTTTTCTGCAAGAGATAACACCCTGCTCTTGACCATTTCAGGTAATTAAACCTCTTACAGAGCTTTTCTTGCTGCCTCTGATGTTACTGGGACAGACTGCCAGCTTTGCTCTATTGAAAGGCCAACAACCCCTTCGAACTACCTTGTTCCTCACCCATCCAGGAGCCATTCCTGCAGTATCTGGACACCAGCTGTTGTTTTATGGATTCATCTTCAGATTGTCCCTTTCAAGTAAGGGGAGTGTTATTCCTGTGGATGGAGTGGGAAGGGAACACTAGTGATGAACAACTTGCCTGTGCTCCACAGCAGGGTCAGGAGTGAAGCTGCTCTGGAGTTCTGCCCTGACGTTTCCACCGTCCACAGACATAACTCAGCCCCGCTAATGACAACTGTGTCAACTCAACTGGATGTACCCAGGTCTTTAGTAGAAAACCACTGCTGAAATGAGTTTCACAAACTTGCCAGGAAAGATTTGTGACCTTAATAGGAGCTAGAATTGATTTAAGAAAAACCCCATGATTCTCTTCTATAGAAGAAGGCAGGAGGGCAAAACCTGACAGATTCACCAGGTGGAGGTGTGTAACTTCATTATACACCAACTCAAGTGGCGTTGCAGAGAATGCTTGGTGGGTTCAGAGGTTTTTTGCTTACCTTCTTTTTTTCCCCCACAATTCAGATCTGGATAACCTGAGCATACTGCACTAAGCAACTGCCTTTCCAGCATTTCTCCAAACTAAGTTGCAGTATGTTGAATTATAGTGTGTTTTCACCTCTGTGTTATACCAGTGAATGAATTTTCACGGATAGAAATGTTAGTATCAACAACTGGGTGCATCTACATAAAACAAACAAATAGAACCTATGAAATGCCTATGGGGGGGAAATAGTGGAGCTTTTGGCACTACAAAAGCCTTTGATGGACCTGTGTTCCTTTGTGCAGGGAGCCAGAACACCCTGGGCTTCCACCTGGTCAGATCCTCCTGCAATTAGATGAAAACTTAAAGAAACCCTTTCGTAAAGAAAAAGCTAGAAATTGTATATTTTATCCAGTTTCTAATTTTTTGAATTCTCCTCTTGCTGTAACGTGCAAGTAAAACGAGAGCAGAAGACAATATAAACTCCATGCACCCCAGCCCTGCTCTTATCTACAGCTTGGACCACAGAGGGCAGCAAACAAAAAGAAACCGGGTACTAAAGTCTGCAAACTGGCTGGTGCCTGGCAGTTCCAGGGAGGACTGTGCTCCCTGGGCTCCCCAGATCAATACACAGCCATCGATTCCGCTTGGCTTTCAGATTCCATTTTGCTGATGGACCTTTTTCTATTATCTCCCCTTCTAGGAGACTTCAAATGAGCAAATCACTCTGGCTTAAAGGAAGTGGTTTTGGCTTGGTCTCACAAAGTACCTCCCAAACTGCTTGAACAGGGGATAAAAGCAATAGGAACAAGGTAAATTCCCTTTTAATGACTTGTCAGTCAAAGCAAATCACGTTCTTGTACTTAATCTAGTCATTCAGCAACACTTTGGCTATTTGCTGAAAATACACTGCTGAAGACCAGCCAGTGAGTGTCTTTGCTCTTTTTCTCATTTGCATCAAATGGTCAAACACAGCTCTGCGTCACAGAATCATAGAATCATTCAGGTTGGAAGAGAACCTTGGGATCATCGAGTCCAACCATCAGCTCTGCTCTACAAAGGTCTCCCCTGCACCAGATCCCTCAACACCACATCTAATCTACTCTAAAACACAGGGATGGTGAGTCCATCCCCTCTCTGGGCAGCCCATTCCAGGGTCTGACCACTCTTTCTGGGAAAAATTCGTTCCTCATGTCCAACCTAACCCTACCCTGCTGCAGCTTGCAGCCATTCCTTCTTGTTCTATCACTGATTACCTGTGAGAAGAGACCAGCACCAACCTCTCTACAATGCCCTTTCAAGCAGTTGTAGAGAGTGATGAGGTCTCCCCTCAGCCTCCTCTTCCCCAAACTAAACAGTCCCAGCTCTCGCAATTGCTCCTCATAAGATTTATGGCCCAGGCCCTTCACCAGCTCCATTCCCTCCCCTGCACTCGCTCCAGCACCTCGATAACATACTCGAGTATAAAAGAACACTGATGTTTTACAACGATCCGTCTCTAGCCTTGCATGCAGCGTTGCCTGTGCCTGACTGGATGAAGGCAGACTCCTCTCTACACAGGGAGGCATTCACAGGTAATAATCAAAATTGTGCATTTAAACCAGTGGGTTAAATGGTTTTTTATATGATCTGCACGGTCTAATGAAGATCTTGCATTTGCAAGTCCAGATATGACAGTGAAGCCTCTGTGGAAGAAGGGACTGAGATGGTTGTTGTCTGTCTGTCTGTGGCATTATATCAGCTCTAAGGAAGTTTGCTTTTTCTATTCCTTTTTTCTTTTTCCTACACTTAAATAGCTGTTGTAGCTCCAACTCCACCACCAGATTGACTTTGTCTCTCCCTATCTTTATGAGAAGACTTATTTTTTAATGTCATCTCAAAACATACCTGTATTCTGAATTCTTGATTTCATTTTAAAACACTGAGATATTTTTGGGGGACAGTGTTCCTCAAGTAACACAACCAACACTGATTGGAATATTCTGATAACTGCCTCCAGATGTCAATGATGATCAAACTTACACATTCTAAAGAAAACTGCAAATTTTCCACTACAGTAAAAAAATATCCCAAACGCCAACAAACACCAGATGGACATCATGGTGCAAGCCCAGTCTACTTCTGCTTTTTGACAAAAAAGGTAATGTTTTTTAATTTATTCTGATCATGAAATCCTCCTCCTGCCTATGGACTTGGTAGGGAAATTCTATATGGAACAAACTACTGTGGAAATGGAGAAGTGCACCATGTATGAAGGAACATGTATGAAGGACAAGGTAAAGGCTAGTGAAGAATCAGAATTTAACTGTGTATCCATATGAGTAGGATTAAATTATTCCACTATTTACTCATTTACTGAAAGTAAACACCCATTTCAGGAAACAGATCCTTGGTTGAGATGACATTGAAGAGAAAGAGCAGTGTCTTATTGAATTGGAGGCACTGGAGATGGAAGGGCTCCTAAGAAGAGTCTATGTACCACCATGCAGTATGGGAACGGTTTATGGGCTTAGCCAAGTGGGAAAAGAGCAGCTGCCAGGTCATTGCTGGGGAGACTGTTCCACAGCTTAATGTCACTTACTTGTAGTTGCAATCTCGAAGCACCAACCCTGATCCCCTCCTTTTTGCTGATGTTTTATACCTTTACAAGTTCAACTTACAGAAGAAAAACCATTAATTTCCTGTTTCATATCTAGGGCTGTTAGATGACACTGCAGCTTGACATCACACTCATCTTTTTATGGCCATCACAAAGATAATAGTCTACCCCTAGCAAATCTATCCATATAATCTTTATTACTAGGCTACTTTTTTTAGGCTTGTGATTGCTTACGTGCTTGTGATCTACCGAATAAGGATCTGCTGAATAGTATTTCCCATTAAACGCTAGTTTTACATTGAATCTCATTATATTCTTCCCACGTTTCTAATTTCCACATTAATGAGAACTGATTCCAGTGTAGGATCTACACCCATAATGGGAACTCTGATCTTTCAAACATCATCTGTCCTGTTTAGTATCATAAAATATCAGTTTAGTATCATAAAAGGTAGTTGTAAACATTTTTTTTTTCAGATCATTGCCATGATAACTGCAATCCTGTAGACATGAAAATGATTTAATTTCAGAAAAAAAAAATAATTAAGATTTGGATTGCTGGAAAAATTCCCTTTGGCTTTTTTGGTTTTAGCAAAACTGATAAAGTAAGAAATTCTAGTTCAGATGTTATACATGCCCATCTTCTACAAAATTCACAAACTATTTATTTTAAAATTCCACATTTGGCTTAATATTTTCTTTCAGTATCATCAGACCAATTTTTTAAACATTCTAAAAAAATCAAATCTGTGGTGACTATCGAGGTGAAAGACTTGACTCACGCACTACTGACACGCATGAGAAGTTGGGTTTTTTTCATCTGACTTTGCAACTAATGCAATATTTTCAGAAGTCAGTTTTTCCTACACACAGAGAAAAATCTGTTGACCTGCTCTGCTGACCATCATTTAACAAGTTGGGAGTTGTACCTCCCGTGTCCCATTCAACAGACACAAGGACAGCACGTGCTTTAGTGAAACCAAGTCTGTTTTCTTTTTGTAACACGGTGCAAGTAAAGCTGGACAACACCTTTATCAAGAGCAGAAAACTGTGGCAGCTCACTCAAACTGCTATTGGATCAGTCAGTGTGAGCACAACTTGCCTATCTTGTATTCTACATTAACTCCTGTCATCCAATCTTCTACAGCTCTGAATGATAAATAAACAAAACCCCTCTCTGTTCTGTCCCTGAGTATTATTTCCTCAGCTTTTAAAATTTATTCCACAGAGATGGTTCCTTGTATTTACATCAGCTAAATATAAACTTCTAGCCCACACTTAAGATGATAAAAGTGTGACCTTGCCCTTGACCGACAGCGCTCAGTAAGTACAACGTGACTAAGGCTTTTCTGGGTGAAAATACTTTAAGGACCAATCAAAGCTCAAAATCCATCCTCTTCACTAGAGAAGAACAAAAATAAAATGCACAAGTGAGTTAAAACACCCAGAGGTTCAGGAACAGTCAGCAAAGATCACTTTCTTCGTCATTTCATTAGTTTGCTAAAATTGAAAAACTGAATCTATGATCACGCTCATCAGCGCTGCAATTCCCATGGGAATACTTTTTTCCACAGGACATCAGTAGAAAATGCAATTTGTTAGAAAAGTGAGGCCATTCTTGAAACATCACTGTAATTTTATTACTTCTGACTTGAATCTGCTGTTATTCTTTGGCAGTGGGAAGGCTGGGCAATGACCCCAGTATGTAAATGCAGCCCTGGCAATCAAAAAAAGCTCAGAACAAATGGCATCACCTTTTAAATAAAACTATTCCTTAAGTTCAGCTTCACAAGAAATGCTAAATCCCATTTAACGATACTGATTTATCTGCAGTTCATCTAGAAACACCAATTTCCTCTGAAAAAATCCATCAGTTCTGCAAGAATTTAATTTCACAGAAACACCTCAGTATTTTCCAGCTAACAAAAATTACATTCCTGCAAAGCCCACTAAAACAGGAGGGGAAGGTGCCCAGTAGAGGTCTTCCACACCATTGACATACTACACGTTCTGGAATTCAACTATTTGCCTAATTGACTTAAATTTAGTAAAATAAATCATGTGAACAAGCATGTAATACAGCAGTACAGGAGCAAGTCTTGATTACATGAACCCCCCCTTTTTACAACCTCAAAGTAAAAACCCAAGAAAAGGAAATACTGCCATTGGTACCCAACAATTTTCCTGAAATGAGAAAGTATTGAGATTGCACAAAGGTAAATTAAAAATGCAGGGTGACTGTGGCTTTCAGCAAAGGAGAACTTCCATTGGGGGTCATTTTGCAGGCATCAAGCACAGCTTTATCAGCCAAGCTTGTGAAAAAAATCTGCAATTGTAACTGTTATTCAGAAAGCGGGAATAAAGACTTCTGATGACACCTTAGTGTACCCTTGGTAATCACAGAGTGATGGAGGCCGCAAAGGACCTTCAGAGGTCACCTAAAAGCAGGTCTAATCAGATCGGGTAGCTCAGGGCTGTGTCCCAGTGAGTCCTGAAAACCTCCAGAAATGGAGATTCCACAGCCTCTCTGGGCAGCCTTGGACCAGTATTTGACCAAGATCTCCTTAAGTGGACAATTAGGTACATCTTGAAAATGCAAACAGCTTATTTTTCATGCATTAATTAATCAATCAGCTATCATACGTGCTGTTAGTATTACTGAAAATGAGTGCTGAAGATGCGTGCCAATTAGAGAAAGCAGTTCCATGAATTCACAGCTCTGCTCATCATCCACTGGGTTTGCAGAGCAGTGGGGTTTGATTTCTTTAAAAAAACCCAAAAGATTTAAGTTTAGCAAATAATCCAGACTCACATTTTCAACACAACCATCAGGAAAGTTGCTGCGAAATCATGTTCAAAAAAGCATCTTCAAAACTCATCTAAGTAGTTATAATCAGTAGTAAATAATAAAAATAATGAGAAGCTGAGCTCTCCCCAGCCCTCTCTCCTGTATTACCCGTGTCACTTGATGTGTCTTACCGGTCTCTCGTGTTCAAGGATTGATGACTTTCCCGGCTCATATTCAAAAATACTTCTTGGTTCAGAACGGAACTTGCGGGTGTCTACCTTTCTGTCAGGGGGGTCCCACTCATTTCTAAATAACAAACATGAGCAATTTCAGTTAAGTTACTGTCATCACCATCTGCTGTACAGCTCCAAGCACGAGAAACATGCAAATACAACTGAATTCCAGCCTGGTTTGTCTCTCCAGATTCCAGCTGTGAAACAGCATCCCGAGGTTTTAACCGCTGTATCATCTTAACCACTGAGTGCACCCTTAGCAAGTTGGGGGAGGAAACCCAGCCCTGAGGGACAGGATGCCATCCAGAGGGACCTCGACAGGCTGGAGAAGTGGGCTCTTGTAAACCTTATGAGGTTTAACACAGCCAAGCGCAGGGTCCTGCACCTGGGTGGGGGCAACCCCGGTATCAGCACAGGCTGGGATGAAGGGATGGAGAGCAGCCCTGATGAAGAGGACTTGGGGGTGCTGGTGGGTGAAAAGCTGGACATGAGCTGGCAATGTGTGCTCACAGCCCAGAAAGCCTATCCCCAGCAGCGTGGCCAGCAGGGCCTCTCTGCTCCGCTCTGGGGAGACCCCTGTAGCGCTGCCTCCAGCTCTAGCAGCACCAACAGCAGAAGGACATGGACCTGTTGGAGCGAGTCCAGAGGAGGCCACGAAGATGCTCAGAGGGGGTGGAGCCCCTCTGCTGTGAGGACAGGCTGAAAGAGTTGGGGGGGTTCAGCCTGGAGAATAGAAGGCTCCAGGGAAGCCTTATTAGTCCTTCTAGTACCTAGAGGGGGCCTACAAGAAAGATGGGAAGAGACTTTTCAGCAGGGCCTGTCGTGATAGGACAAGCTGTAATGGGTTTAAACTAAAAAAGGGAAGATTTAGACTACATATAATGAAGAAACTTATTATGCTGAGGGTGGTGAGATGCTGGCCCAGGTTGCCCAGAGAGGCTGCTGCATCCCTGGAAACACTGGAGCTCAGTTTGGACAGGGTTCTGAGCAACCTGGTCTCACTGAAGATGTCCCTGCTCACGGCAGGGAAGTTAGACTAGATGGCCTTTAAAGGTCCCTTCCAACCCAAACCATTCTATGGGTCTATCATTAAGATGTTTACAGGTGTATTCGGGAAAAATACTAGGGATACCCAGTCTGTGGGATCACTCACTCTTTTGGTGGTGACAGACCAGTTTAAAAGCTTCCCTGACATACTGTGTCAACACACCATGGCATGCCTCCTCGAACTGCAAACTTCCTGTACTTTATGCACTACACTGATATAAGCAAGTGGTGGATATTTTTGTCATCGCAGAATACGAGAGTAAGCCCATATTGAAAAAGTTACAAAATTTTCTGAAACAACAAAAAAAAAGAGGAATTATTTTGAAAGAGAGGGTAGAAATCTAACAGATGCTCTTTTTCCTGATCTGTGGTTGAACCGCTCCTCAATATCCCTGCAAGTGCCCCACTGTGTCCTTGGAAATCTGAACAGATAAACAAGAATTTGGCAGTTGACTTTGGGACAGAAATTGATCTGGTTTTTCTAGAATTATAAATTTGCTTTCAATTTAGTTAATGCCATGCAAAGGATAAGCCCTGCTCCTCTGTTTTATTTTTCAGTAATTCACCAATGTTATATCAATAGCCACCTACATATTTTGGGGGGATATTAGCTAGTTACCACCACAGTGAGAGTTACCTTTTCATGGCAGTTTTTGGAGTCGCCGCTCACACTGCTTTTTGGAAAACTGGAGCTCACACATCGTTTTCTTTAGCCCTGTGTAAAATGACCCACCAGGAACTCAAAGGATGGGGGAAAGGAAAGGGGAAATCCCATCTTCTCTTGTCTGCATTTACAATAAGAAAGAGCATGCAGGGATTGAACTCCACCGGCTCCATCTGCCTTTTTGATGTGACTTCGATGCAACCTGACATCATAAGGCACATGTCACATGCTTTAAGGAAAATAAAACTGATCTATGCAGTAGCTTTTGTTTACAGGGTGTCTGTGAGTGCCATCTCTGGCACAGACACCTCTACTAATAAATCGCCCCGCATTTCAAGGGAAGTCGTTCCCTATTGTTTATTTTCACTGAAGGAAAAAATGAGTTTCAGAGCTGAAAAGGCTGTATTTATGAGAATGAAGAGGCAAGTGGAAGTGTTGTGATCAGGTTGCATTATGCTGTGAGTCACTGAAGGAAAAAACAAGATGCTGCTGAAATCCTGATTCGTGCTCAGTTCACCCCATTTACAATGTTTAGCCTGTAATCCCTCACGGACTATGCTAATGCAAACCCTATCTTGCCTCCCAGCTACAGAACTGTGATACATGTGGACCTAAGCCTCTTATGAGAGATTTTAAATACTCAGGCTTTATAGGCAATTAAAAAAAAAGACTCTCCCAATGGCAGGAGAAGATTGACCAGCTATAGCTGTCAGCAGCAGGCAAAGCATAACTAACGTGTTTGGCACCCCCTGGCCCGGAGAACACAGATTTCCCCTGCCTGTTTTATCGCGTGGGAGGATTAAAAAGAGGGGCTGCACAGCCAGATCCAGCACTGAAACAATTATTTCCAAGCTTGACAAAAGGAACTGTAACAGGCCTCGGTCTCTGGGCATTTGGCCCAGCACAGGATGACGACTCGCAGAACTTCGGGGATCAAAGCGAAGCAGATCCACATTTGGGTGCCTGGCTAAAAAGATTCCCACTTCCATGTGACTTGCTGAGGAAATTCAAACCTTTGGGAGGTAAGCCCAATGCTGGCCCTTGGCAACTGCCCTTGGCAACAGGAGTAGCCCAAATCAGTAACCACAGAGCAATCCCATTTTCCTCTGCAATACCTCTATCTCCTGAACTGCCTTCTGGATGGCCACCACCTACCATGTTTTTTAAAAAGCCATAGCCATGGTCTTAATTTGAAACACTCAGCATGCTCCTTTCTCAGAGTATTTTAGGCAAACTGAAGATTATTTGAAACTGCTTAATATAATCCAGTTTCTACACATAAAAATGTTTTCAACATCCAACCTGAAATAAAGGGTGAATTCATAGAATCCTAGAACGTTCCAGGCTGGAAGGGACCTCTAGGGCCATCTAGTCTGACCTCCTCGCAGTCAGCAGGGACACCCCCAACTAGACCAGGTTGCTCAGGGCCTCCTCGAGCCTCCCCTTGAATATCTCCAGGAAATGGGCCTCAACCACCTCCCTGGGCAACCTGTCCCAGTGTTCCACCACCCTCAGAGTAAAGAACCTATTCCTAATATCCAATTTGAAGCTGCTCTTCTCCAGCTTGAAGCCATTGCCCCTCATTGTCCTGTCACTGCAGGCCTTTGGAACCAGTAACCAAGAGAGGTGGGTTCGGAGTTGCAAATAGAACAAAAAAGGAGCCTTTTCCTATATAAAATTGCTGGCTCATGGGCATCCTGTTGTCCACCAGGTTCCTCAGAGCTGTCCTCCAGGAGGTCAGCCCTCAAACCTGCACTGGTGCAGGGGGTTAAGAACACTTTTTGAAAATATGTGAACTTACTTTTCTGGTGTAGACCGTTCCCTCAGACGATGAGGTGGGACTGGAGGTGGCACATGTGGAGGTGGTAAAGGGGATGAGACCTTGAAGGCATCAGAGCTACTGTCAGAAGCGCTTTTAGACAAGGGTCTGTACGTCTGCGTCTTTGCAGCAGGGTGTGCCTGAGCAGAGAAGGATGGGCTGTAGCTACCTAACACACAACAAAACCAGAAACAGTCACAGCGTGAGGGTAGTTTAAACAAAACACAACCCGCAACGCTACAAGAACTCACAGCCAATAAAGGTGAGAGGTTACAAAAACCTGCAAAACACACTGTTAAATGCACATTGCTGGACACCAGGTAGTTAATTAGAATCATTTTGTATGTATTTCTATATCAAACAACAAACACACAGATGAAGTGCAGCACATATTAAAAATAAATTAATGATGAATTTGAGGCAGGGAGAAGTTAATGGTGTGTGAATCCACCAGAGCTGTTAATGATAGCTTGTTATCAATCCCCAGGCTTGTCCTGCCTCTCAGTGGTTCCGTGTTCAGAAGGAAGAGAAGAGGCAGGAAATGCACAGTTTTTTTCCGTTGTTTTAACAGTTAGGATTAGTCTAGGACAACTAGGCTATAGCCTATCTTGAAGAGGATCACCAAAGTCCAAACAGGTCTCCAACAACTGATCCACAACAAATGCTCTCAGCAGCACCCAAACAGGCAGTATGAGAGTGTGTCCTGAGCAACAAACACCCAAATGGAAGAATCTGGAATGACGTTTTTGTACAAGGCACTATGCTTTGGGGTTGGTTGTGCCAAAACCAATTGGAAGCACCAACCCTGGAAGTATTTAAAAGATGGGTTGACACAGTGCTTAGTGATGTGGTTTAGAGATGGGTTGTTGTTTTTTATCAGAGTTAGGCTGATGGTTGGAGTAGGTGATCTCAAAGGTCTCCTCCAACCCAGACGATTCTATGATTCTATGTTTTTTTTCCTCATATCAGTCTTTCACACTTTCTTTTAAGTAGTTTCATCACATGCTTATAATTTTCTGAAAGACACAACAATTATCTGTCTATGAGATGAATGTTTTTCTTGCAGCTAAATAACATTAACACCAGTGCCTAGAGCAAAATTGAACAAGAACATAAAGCAGTCATCTTTAGAATGCACTTTTACCACCTATTTTAAAAAGGTGTGTTTTTTTTTTTAAAAAAAGGACCACCTTTCTGTCTTCCCATCTGTGCAATTAGCATTTGTGCTTTCACACAATACTGTGTATTTCCTTTTGATAAGGAAAGGCTGCGTTACAATCACTAGTGAAACTAAATGCATTGTAATCAGAGTACTAGGATATATCCCAGCTGCAGTGAGAGACCCACAGCTGCAATTCTTTTCTGTGCTAAGAATGAAACCAAAATTCAACTTTGCTTCATTTGGGGGGGGAAGAAAAAACAAAGGCACAAAAAACCACCAACTGAGATCAAGCAGGACAACAAAAAGTGTTTATACAAGCATTATCAAAGCAAGCAAACTACCCCTGTGTTACTTGCTGACATGAACAACAGAGTCCTTGGGAAGCGAGGGAATAGCTCCTACCCGTACCGTATGCATACGCCGCGTTGTACATGTCTGTGGCGTCATCTACAAACAGAGACACACGTGTTATGGGCAGTCTATCACAGCAAGGCAGCCTTGGCTTTGCAAGTACAAGGAGGAGGCTGGGAGGCAAAAAGCACTGCATTTCTTTCCCCCCCTTCTCACGGGTGTTTTCTGAAGAATCTCTTTTCCCATTGGACTTTCCATAGGCTATTTTTAACGCCCTATTGGTAAAAGAGTATCTTCTTGTTGTGTCCCCCATATTGTGTAACTAGTGGTACCATCAATGTAGAAATTATACCTTTTTGTCTGTTCTTCTCCCTTCCCCCAGCTCAATTTCTTCCTTTTGTCAACAATCTCCTTTAACAGAGACTATGAAGTTGTCGTTCCTATCACAAAAAGCAACCTCAAATATCTACCAGTCTTCAAAACAGCCAAAATTTTCCTGCTTACATGTTTTTATTCTCCCACTAATTCTGTCTGACCACACTGTGGGCAAGCTCCCCCTCAGGTGAATAAAGCCTCCTCCCTTCCAGAGCTGTGAAGAGAATACTTGCCCTCTATGCAGTTTCTCAACATCCTTGGTGATAATCACGATAAAGGACGTTGAGTCTAAAGCTAGGAATGCCACCAAAGCTCCAGGTCAGCAAAATCAAGACATTATATAACAAAAAAAATACAATTCAGGCAGCAAATGTATCCTCTAACCAGCCTGTTCACTAGCCCACGTTTTTCTAAGACATGAGCTCTCCAAAAGAAAGCCGGTATGGCAGGAGATTTACAGTGGCCAATTTCTCCTCCCTCAAACTGGAGATGAGCATCACTTCCCTGAGCTCCCCAGTGACATGGAATCATACTGGTTGCATACCTGTTCTCATCCCTTTTATTTTTATTTGGCTTCAGTAATAAAACAAACCCAGTAACAAAACGTTCAGCCTTTAGCAGAGGAAAACACGTCTCTCAGTAAAATCTGTCACCCATTTTACCCATTTGATTTGATTCATTATCTAACACTTGGCAAACACTTGTATTTTCACACAGCAGACAATTCTAACGAAGAAAAGCACATTTTTAATACTTGGCACTGAGAGCCAAGTGGTATTAAAGCAGCTGGGATGTACCAGCCAAGAGAAAAGCATACGTACCGGGCTTGTGAACCATATGGATCTGCTTGAACATTGTCTTGTACCAGTCCTTTGGCCTGTCAACTGTCTGAATAAAATACAGTTTTTAACAATTAACACAGAAATAAAAATCCCCCTGTGTACAGATCTGATCAGAGATTCAATGTTATTCTGGACACAAAGTCTGTTATTGTTTTGTCCCCTATTATTAAATAATCATTTTCATACCATCTATTTCAAATGGTGTATTTAAGCTTTTCTAGGAATCTTAGAATTCCTGTAACAAGTTCTGGAAGACACCAAAGACTGAGTCAGTTTTGGACTCTGAACTTGGAGGGTATGATGGTGAGGAACGGAGGAATTAGTGCCAGATCAAGAGTTTATCTCCTTAGTGCCCTGTATTTGACAATGATGAATGCTAGATACTTTACAGGCTTTACAAGGGTAAAAGACAAGGGAGTAAGAAGAGCTGCTTCTGAATTTATGGCCATTTCCAACATAAATTATCTTCCAAATGTAACTGTTAAATAATGCAGAAAAATTTTGGAATGCCACTGAGAAAAGAGCTACAACAACATTATAATTAAGAGTTAATGTTTGGATTGTAAACAAACAATGCTTCATCTCATCAGTTTCAAATTCCCTTCCCAGGCAACTTAATTTTAACTTATTTTTCTACTTTGAGAAGAGCAAATACAATATACCTTTCAATACCCACTCATTAAATTATACCCATCCTTACTTTTGCAAGCCAAGCAAGCCCAAAGTTCCCAGACTCTCCTCACATCAATGTTTGCTGATGCTTCTAATTATTTTTCTCCCTCACCCTTCTGTGCTTTCTCTTTTGCTGCAATGTTCTCTGAGACATTACAACAAGGTTTAACAAAAGAAGATAAAACAAAGTCAAACTTTTTCAGTGTTATTATTCTTAGGTCCTAAAATTTTATGGGTTCCACAGAAATCAGAGAAGCCAAAGTTTTAATGCAGATGTACAAAATTATCTTCAGACCTCGTGGTGCACAGGGATAACTCCAGTGACCAGTCTGGACGTGCAGCATCCTGCATGAGCTAATGCTAAACCTGCAATCACTCTGCCCACTCTGCTTTACCGTGAAAAGTTAAAAATCCACAAATTCTCCCTTACAAAACACCTGACAGATCTGAGTGCACTCACCTGGCTCCACGCTGTCTTCAATGAACCACACTTCTGCCCTAGATACTTACTGCAGTTACCAAACACAACTCATCTGTTTAGTTAACGATGGTGAGCTCTTTCTATACGGGACTAAGCAGAAAATGCTCCTGTGTTTTGAGGAATCAATATGAGTTCTCATAAAATGGCTACTAAACCACACATAAAACAACCCTAAACCCCCTCGTTTAAAAGAAGAGCTGACACTCAACTGAAGAACTTGGGAATCTGATGGGGAAGAAAGAAATTTAAGGGGCAGGTTATGCTTTCTACCCAGACCTGCTTGCAAGAGATGAAGGAGATACAGTTTTGTACATCAGGTCCTTTCCCTCCACCAACATTCTTCACTTCTACCAAAGAGAAGATAATCAGAAGCAGATATGGATCATTTTAATGCCCTAAAGGTATTAAATGTCTATACTGGTGGGACTCTGGTAAGAATAATTTGGCTGGATTTGAAACAAGTATGCTCTTTGGTGCTCCAGGATCATGTATGTTCAAAAGTTTACAAGGAAGTCCAGAAGGTCTGAAGGAATTCTTGTGGATGGGCATAACCTCTGTGGTTGCTCCTCATTCCCCACAGTTTTACAAACCTACAACAGTCCCATGATACCACAACTGCCTTTCTGGTTATATTGGGCCAAGAGTCTTCCAACAGAGCTCAGCTTGAATCAGTGATAGGTGAACAGATTGGTCACCACTGTTTCTTAAGGGACAATGGTGCACAAGTATCTCTTTGCTGGATCCTCCTTATCAGTCAGGTCCTCCACAAATCAACAGGAGGCTTCCACACAGAGATCAGGTGTGGAGAAGCTCCTAGGTGACCAAAGAAGAAAGTCTACCAATATCTTTACAGACATTTGAATGTTTTTCTCTCATCATCTCTCCCTCAACTCCCATCCTGGGATTTAAAGCCTCAGCCAATAATCTGGCTACACTTTATAAACCAGATAGGATTAGCTATTGAATAGAAGAAATTAATTTAAAAGTATATTTTCTCAATTTATATCCACTAATCCCACACACCAACACTTGTTTGAAGAATTAGCAGCGCTGACCCTGCTTTGCATACATTGCAGTTGCTGCCATGAAATGCTGGAACATGGTACCATCCTGTGTGACAGAGCAGTCAGCCAAACAGCATGAAGAGCACAGAGTATCTGCAGTTGGTGCTCAGGGAAGTCCATCATCACTGCAGTAGTCTAATAATCCATCAGAAATGCAATGAAAGGAGATATTTAGGACTTTCAGTGGACCTTAGGTGTTGGTTTTCTTCTCTAGCTGAAATATTACATCACTAAGTACGGGAAAGAAAACTGAGGGCACTTGATTTTTTTTCCCTTTCTTTTTTTTTTTCCATTCTTAGTAAATAGAGGCCTTTTCAGCCTACAGATTACTTTTGCTAAGTTAGACACGAAGCAATCATTTTGAATAGTCTCAAACAGTGCAGTCACAGGGTGTGCCACGAATCTGCCTTCTCCCTTTCGTAGGACCCTGTCGGTGGTAAGCTCTGGTGGTGCCGTTTGACTGAAAGCTTTTCTGAGTAAACAGCATTTTTACCTTCTCTTTTCCAGAGACTTCACTTTTAAGGCCTTGGAATTTCCCCCTCTTTGGGGCAGGGCTTGGCATGGGGGCAGAATTTAACAATGAGCTGAATTTTCAGGCTTCAGCCTTGCCCATCTCAGGGCTGGCAGGAGCTCAATGGTATGGAGGGAACACGCTGACACGGGATGGAGGTTCTGGGAGAAGGGAAAGCTTTACTGGAATCCTTCCCCTCTCGGCAGCTTTGGACAGAGAGAGCTTGCAGGAGCAGGAAGAGAACATCATTCTGCTCTCCTTGGCTAAACTGCTGTCACAAACCATGTTCTGAGAGGAAGGACAGGCTTGGAGGAGTTAACCACAGCTTGAAAAATCTCTCTGCTCCTGAAAATCACTCCAAATCCAGAATACAGACACTCCCAAATTCTAATTTGCAAGTTTACTTTTGAGTAGCAGTGTGTTTCAGAATGTGGTGTGTGTGTTGCCCATCACCTATCAATCTGCCTTTCTTGGGGTTATTTTGATAAACTGTTGCCATTTTCATAAAGATGGAAGAGCAGGAAACCTTTCAGCTTTGCAGGCAAGGATGAACTCAACTAATGTGAAAACCTTCTCTCTCCAGAGGGAGTGAGGCAGAATGTTCTGGGAGAAGATGCCTGTTTGGGGTTGCTCACTGCCCTTGGAGAAAGAGTGAGTGATAGATCCTACCTTCTACTCCTGCAGGGAAATGCAGTTATAGCATTTTTGCCTGTTTCTGCACAATTTCTGGGCTTCCAAGAGGTGCCAAGGTGCAGTGTGCTTGACTCTTTGGCTGACAACTATATCACCTCTGCTCATCCATGACTGGGGATGCACAGGGCTCAGATACGCTCGTGCACATTTAAAATGTAAGACCAGTAACTCGAAAACAATCCCATTTCCAGCTAAATCCTAAGGAAGCAGAATAATGACACAAAGTGGCACACAAGGCACACACACACACACAGAGCATCACCCTTTAACTAGTACCTCACCGCGAGACCCGTTTCCATGATACGAAGTTTACAAGACACAAGATAATTCTGAAACTGAGACTCAACCCAACCCAGAGCAAACCCAGCTGAAAAAAAACCCTCCCCAATTCAAGTTACTTTGTGTTTCGAGGTGAGAACTCCGAGAGGCACAGACCATACCATCAGAAAGCTAAACACAGCTTGGCAGATTGCCCGCTCTGTAGAGCACGCTTGAAGGGGATATCTGTTATCATCTCCTATAACTGATATTATGAACTGTATTAGATCAGTCTGCCATAAAAAAAACCAGCCCAAAAACAAAAAAAAACAAACCACCCCAAATAATTATCTTATATAAAGCAGAGGGACATATTTACTTAAAAAGGAGGTAGGAAGCCACAGCATTGTTATGAAGAAATGTATTAACTTGTAAAAGATTCTGAGCATATTACTTTTTATGCCAAAAATAAACCAAAAAATGCCAGTTTCCCCCTTATCAAAATTGTCCCCCAATCTTACCACTCATTCTGAATTTTTCCTACTGCTTCCCTCCATCAATTCCCAATTCCCACCCTCCCCCCCTCTACAATTTTTCAATCCATTGAAGCAGCTCTTGGCAATACAGCCCAGCCCCGTGTGTCAGCAGGGGCAGAGGGACTGCATCCAAGGGCTCCTACATCCTTCCACCTCACAAAGACTTCACCTGCAAGGGCTCTGCTGCTTTCATCCTGGCTCCCACTCTTCTGACTCTTTTCCCCGGCGGGCACAGCGCTGCTCCTCCGGCTGGGAAGGCCAGTAAGAAATCGCGTTACCGACCCAATAACGCTGCCGCTGTGCGCTCTGGAGCAGCCAGAAGAGGCTGCCCCTGACAGCAGAGTGGAAGGAATGCCTCAGCATAATGAAAACAAAACTCCTCAGTTCGACATCCTGGGACCGCTCGGGCAGGGACTGGTGGCAGAGGATCAAAAAAAAACCCCGGGTCTGGCCACAATGAAAGGGCTGCCACCCCGCTCCCTTTGCATGTCACTCCAGGGCACGGCGATTATATACTGCACTGCCACAACCCCCCCCCTGCTCGCTTCCATTCTTATCAAAACTATTCATTTCTGCACTACCCCCATGAACTGAGAACCACTGCACCTAAAAATGCACAAGTGGGAGGGTTTTTTCAGGTGTATAAACCCCCAGATGTATAGAGGCATGCTTACACGCACGTATACCTACAGCACGTATAAACTTCCTTTTGGAAATAACAAAAGCAATGCAATTACTGCATATCTCCAAATGGCAAGAGCTACGAGGGGAGCAAGAAAGAGACACACACAGAGTTTTGGCCGCTTCTAATTAAAACTAGCAACATGAGGTTGCCCAATTATGCTCCCATCAGCATTCTCCTTTTCCGTCAACACACAATATTATATTCAGGAGCTCGCTGATTACGCACGCTGTAGCCCACATTATATAAGACCAGAAGAATGTGAAAAACCCATTACCAACAATCAGTTCATTGTACGAGTTCATACACAGATTCCCCAGAATTTCCTACCGTTCTAATTGCTGTAGGGATTCCAGATTCATCTACCGGGCCAATCCCTGCATAATGTGGAGCTTTAATGACTGTAATTCTTTTCTCTTCTTCTGAGGATCTACAGATTGGTATTGTACTGGTGGTGCTGCCGCTGCCAACGCTCTGAACATGCTGTGAGTACGTCTCTGTGGACTCTGCAAAGACAACGCGACAGGATACTCTATGGAGACACAATAATCACCCCTTGGCAGTTATAACGCCCTTCCCCATTTCATTTTGCTGCACAAAGACTGACAACAATCTTAACCACATGCATATACAGCACTTTGAAAAGAAAATAAATCATCTTAGCTGGGGCTTTGCCCTACTTAATGTTACATTAACAGAACTATAAACTTATTGAAGGACCAGACAGGCTCTTCGACTCAGATCTTTGTAGATGAGAAGTACTTTTTCACAGCATCTTGCTCATAAACACCCCCCCCAAATGAAAATCCCCACAAACCTAGCATAATCTAATTTTAAATAGGCAGCAGCCTTCTTCCTATAAATCAAACTCTTAGAATCAT
>VZTM01022464.1:25275-92969 GCA_013400555.1 Jacana jacana
CTCCAGCAACTCTCGATCCAATTCTTGCGCCTTTCCTTGAAACTAGTGAGAGAATTTCCACACTTCTCCCTCCCACTCCAAATTTAGCAAACTATAGAAAATCGCTGCTCTGTAAGCACAGCAGCAGATTCCAAACAGCCCTCCACAAAGATATGTGTTTAGAAACACTAAGTTTAGATGCAGCAGTATTTTTCTTTTAAATTCTGACGTACATTTTTTGTCTCTTACAGTTATGTTGGTTTGTCTAAGTGCTTCTGCATTATAATCCCCAAAAATGGGCCTCAGTAACTTGGCATCTTTAGAGCAATCTGATGATCCCACCTACGATATCCAGGTGAACTGTACAGGCTGCTGCTGGTTTGTAGCGACTTGCAATATTTTACACATCATCTCCAACTCTTCCTTCAGAGTTAATGAAATGAATAGGCTGGACATTAGGAAAAAAATTCTTCCCAGAAAGAGCAGTCAGACACTGGAATGGGCTGCCCAGGGAGGTGGTGGAGTCACCATCCCTGACTGTGTTTAAGAGTAGATTAGATGTGGTGTTGAGGGATCTGGTGTAGGGGAGAACTTTGTAGAGTAGGGCTGATGGTTGGACTTGATGATCCCAAGGGTCTCTTCCAACCTGAATGATTCCATGATTCTGTGATTCTATGAATGTGGCACTATTACCATTTCCCTCTAAAATGCAGAGTCATTTATATAACAAAAAAACACTGCAGATGATGTACTTCACTCGTGTAAGCTGGAAAAATGGCCTACTCCTGCAGGCAGCAGCACATTTCAGTAAATCAGCGGGCTGCTATGACAAAGCACCTTTCTTTTTTGGGCAAGAGCAGGTACAGTGCTTGTGAGACATTTCCACCACAAGATAAATGAATGTAGGGAGTAAAACCGAATATTCTACCACTGTTGGTGAAGATGACAATTACCTTTCGTGTGACATTATCAGCTGTTGATTCTACTGAAGCAAAATATTTGTCTTGTAATATAAATCAGCAAAAGAAGCTCTGGTGACTGAAAGATCTAATTTGAGTATTTCTGCTCATTCCTATTGCAGAGAGCTGGATTTGCTGTGCCTCTTTCAGCTGTTTACCCAAATCTGAAGTCCTGTAAATAATCCAGTGCTACACATATATGGCGAGGGGCAACTCTGGGTGGCAAATGTCTGAATATTTGGGCCTTCTTCCCAAAAGGCATGATGATAAATTTAGAAAACATTTTTGGATTTGATCCTTCATTCTCCACGGGCCTCAAAGCGAAGGCATCGGTGGGACTTTCACATAAGCAAGGAGAATTCAATCAGGTTGTTATTGCGGTAGACACAACCTCAGCATCGTACAAGAGCAAAAGTCATTAAGCACGTTAATTACTTCAGGGATATCCAAAGTGGAACTGACAGGGCTTTACAGCAGCAAACTGGAAGCAATCAAGGCATCTAGAATTTTGGGATGTGGAGAAATCCATCCCAAACCCATCCCCCAACCCACGTATGCAGTTTTTGTGCTTATCGCCGTGACAGGGATAGCAGCATTTGCCTGAGCTGTTAAGTCTCACAGAGAAAGGTGTCACCTAATTTCCCTCCATGCATAATAAAACCATAAACTCCAGGATCACATTCAAATTATTTTGCATGTATAGTCTTATCTGAGGATGCAAAAAAACTGGCACGAAAAGCGGCAAGCTAACAATTGTTCTGGAAAAACTGGACTATACCAGCAAAGCAGCTTTCTGAGGCTGATCATGGGGTTTTTTAAAAAATTAACAATGCCCTACAAAACCCACACATACAGAAACGATAGATTGACATGGCTTTAGGTGTTTAAAAGCCCAGAGCCCCTCCCTTTGCTGGCAGTATTTCTATTGAAGATTAAGGAAGTCGCTGGGAGACCCAAGGTACAAAGTTGGTCCTTGGCTTCTTAAAGAAGGCAAAATCTGAAGGGGTTGCACGGGTTGAGCTACTTTGATACATGCTCTTTCCTTGGTAAAGCTCATAGAAAGGTGGCATGAGGTCACCCTCACACACATAAGTAATAAAACTTCATAGCAGCTCCAGGATCACTACTGCATCTAACAATAAATGCTGGGGTTTATTTTGTTTTTTGGTTTTGAGGGTTTTTCTTTTGCATTTCCTCCCCAAGGTGGATGAATAGACAATACCTTCATTATGGGTGTGAAGCCCTCTGCAATTGTTTGCAGTCTTTGCCACGTGAATTGGAATATGTTGCACAAAGGTTGGTGCTGGTCTCTTCTCACGGGCAATGAGCGACAGAACAAGAGGGAATGGCTGCAAGCTGCAGCAGGGTAGGGTTAAGCTGGACATTGGGAAAAAGGTTTTCACAGAAAAAGTGGTCAGTCAGTGGAATGGGCTGCCCAGGGAGGTGGTGGAGTCCCCATCCCTGACTGTGTTTCAGAGTAGATTGGATGTGGTGTTGAGGGATCTGGTGTAGGGGAGAACTTGTAGAGTAGGGCTGATGGTTGGACTTGATGATCCCAAGGGGCTCTTCCAACCTAAATGATTCTATGTATAAAGCAAATGCTCTGTGTGAGGCTTACCCATCATCCTGCCATGCTGCATGATGACAACGTTGGAATTGAGCGAAGCTGGCGGAGGGTAAGCTGAGGAAGGGGAAAAAGGCCTTTGGAAGTGACTCACTGGGCTGGCAGCGGTGCCAGAGTTCCCATTCACCGTGATCTGAGCCTGAGAAAAACAAAACAATATCCTATTAAACTACACACAAAGCCCTCCGACCGCCATCCCAAACCGCGTGCTGCAAGACTGCCATCCACACCACAATTACTGGTTGTCAGGTACCCGGCCAGAACGGCGTCTGTGTTCACTGAAATACAAAACTCATCACAAGGGGAGCGGAAGGTGTTCCTTATATACCTTGTACCTGCCCCTCAACCCCCAATTCCTCTCCTTCTACATGCTGAAGTCATGGGAAGGGGACGGGAAACACCATGGTCAAGGCAACGAGGATGGCACAAACGAGGGCAGACAGCAGCCTAAAATGAAGATGGCAAAGTTCCTCTCGTGTGACAAAGGCTGCCTCCACAGCTCACTCACTCCAAGAGACATAGTCCCTTAAGGCACGTGCTCAGGCCCTACTGATATTAAAGGGCACTTCTGGGCAGACTGAAGGGAAAAGCGTCATTAAGACCAGCTAAAGAGAGACCTCAGGTTGGCAAAGAAGCTGTAATCTGTGACTGAAAGTATGGCCAATTAACCAGAGTTTTATGTTTAGCTCTGCCTTTTGCCTGGAATATTTTACAATTTTGTGGATTCAGCTCTTCCTGATGCTGTTTCTTCTTCTCAGAATATCTGCTGTGAAACCCTTTTGCCTAAGCTTGCATTAAGGACCTGAAGAATAAACAAACATCCCCAACACGGACATGATGTCTTTGGAAGTGCGGTTCCATCTTACGCAGGCACAGTGCTGGATGGCACAATCCTGTATTACTTCTACTGTTCTCTCAGCAGTTTTCATCTACAAAACCAAGAGGGATCTCCTTTGGGAAGGAAGATCATTACAGAAGTAGAGCCACCAGCAGCAGAGCCACCACCAGCACATATGTGCACGCCACCGGCTTCCTCATCACTTTATCATTTCATAGACACATTTATAGCCATAGAACCACAGAATGGTTTGGGTTGGAAGGGACCTTAAAGATCAATCTAGTTCCAACCTTCTGCCACGGGTAGGGACACCTCCCACTAGAGCAGGTTGCTCAAAGCCCCATCCATCATCTGTCTGGTCCTTCTCTACAGAGGGTGGGAGATGAAGAGTTTTCTACACTGCACAGGTGGGTCTTTTAATAGCAGCCTAATTTCTGTGGGGATTTTAGGATTGTTTGGGGATTTTTGTCCTCTGGTGGGAGACTCACCTCTTCTCTGCCCATCAGTGGTGAGCAACTAACTGTTAAGTTCATCCCTGCCACGTCTAAGAGAGAAAGTGGTGGTCAGACCTGACCATAACATATCCCTCTACAGGGAGACTACCCAAAAAAGTAAAGAAGAAAGGACTTTCAGCTTACAAAAATGGTGCTCAAAGGAAACAAATACAGTCAGCTGAGTATTTTAGAAGTAGGTTAGAAGAAAATATAAACATTCCAAGCTTCCCAGAGCTAGAAAATAATCATGTGGTGATTGTGCCTTATTTACGTACCAGACTTCAGTGAAGATGGTAGCTTTGGTTACAGCTACTGTGCTGCCTTTTTTTTTAAGAAAAAAAGGTTAAAGGTTTCAGAGCTGGGTTACAAGAGTTAGAAATTACAGTGTTTCCATGCCTGTTATTAATATTCTTATTTTAACAGCATCCAGGGCACTGACAAACAGATCATTGACTTTCCAGGTGACTACGTGCAAGCTTAGGCCCAAAATACTTTTTATAAAATATATGTGAAACTTTAAAAAGATACACACTGCTTGTTCTCCTGAGACTTGGAGTGACCATGCTGAAGTAGTTGTACAGAGTTGGAACACTGCTGTGACCCAGTAAAACTTTCATCTCAGAACACCTCTCCGTTTCCTAATTCGGCAACAAATCGCTCAATTTAAATGCAGGCTTTGTTCTGCCTCATTTTAATCGTGCAGGAAATCTCAAAAGCAACCAGAAGTGATGGGGATTTGACTCAAATTCCATACCTTCTTTCTACCCCATATATGAGTGCACTCAGGCACAGAAAAGCGAATGCATGCATATAATGTCTAATTGTGTGCTGGGTTTTATCCTTGACTTAACCAAGAGAAAAGTAACAGGACATTTGGGTGCTATGAGATTATTTATGAAGTTCACTCCCAGAAGATCCCGTGCTTAGGAGAGGAAAAGGTTAGTTAGAGGAGAGAAAAAAACAATTTTTGTGCAGTCAGTGGTGATGGCTGGGGAAAAAACTGCGTTAAATATTGCCAAGAAGTACCATGAGTTTATGAGTTACCTCATTGATAAACCAGAAAGGGTGGTAGCCCAGAGGCTGGAAACTCCACAAATCTGTACATTGCCAATGATATTCTGAACAAATCTCTTCCAACTCTACAGACAGCTTGCTTTTAAGGCATTTGGACCAGGTAAGCCTTGAAATCATTGTTCATTTATTTTAGGCAAAATGTTGGATAGAGCTTCGCTGACCGTTCAACTACGCAACAACTGGGAATCGTTCTCCTGTTAGCAAATCTCCTACACCCTTGGGGCTTGGTTTGGTTTTTTAAACAACTCTGGCAAAACACACTGTCAGACTGTGAACACAGAGAACTCCTAACAGGGCCCTCATCTGTGCAAGGGGATAACAGACAAGTCTGAGTTCTTTTCCCCTCTGACAACCTGTACGAACAAAAGGGAGGAGGAAAAAATAGGAAGCATAATTACATGAGAGGTGGCAGCAGTGTTGGTTAAGGTGGTGCCATCTGACACAGCAGACATCTGGCTCAAGGTTGGGGAAGGTGTCTCAGAGCAGTCAGTGGTGTCATAGCTACAAGTCTGCAGCTCATCTAGAATGGCCGTGGAGGACTCACTCACTGTGCGGGAGGAGCACTCGCTCATGGCAGAGTCTGTGCTCACAGAGGCCACTTGGCTGCTGCGGGTGAGGCTCTCGGAAGGAAGGTACAGGCTTTTGTAAGAGAGCTGTGACAGGGCTGGGGTTTTGTAAGAGCGTGAAGGCAAAAAATCATCAAGCGTTGGCAAAGAATATGGTACTAGATGGGTGGCACTGTCTGGTGAGAAAGAGGTTCTGTTAACTGGTACCACAGGAGGAGGAAGAGGCAGTGGAGAAGCTTCTGTTGCTGTTTGTCTGTGTGTCTGTGAAGCATTTACCTCCATCACAGGGGCAGTTACTTTCTGGTTTCCAAGCTGAGATTTGAGGAAAAGAAAAAAAAACAAAAATAAGAAAAGAAACAGATTACCAAATGAACAAAAACCTTTCCCCTTTGCCTCTTGCTGTGTGTAGGAGAACTACAAAAGCGTAAGTTTTTCAGCAGCCCAAGAAAGTTCACATTCACATGGATTAGGAAATAAATCAACCACGCTCTATATTAAAGTAGGAAAACACAAAAAGAAATGAATGCATCAAATATTAGTGGAAGCAATGCCAGAAACCATAGTGTGCTGGGGATGAATATTCATCACCTACTGCGCATGGTGAGGGCCTCAGTTGAGCATCAAGAAGGTTCCACACGATTTTATACTTCCTGCAAATACGAGGCTGGAGAATGGTCATGTTCGTTTTGTTTGTGAAAGATAAAAAGGACCTGCTGGTCCGGTCTCTGCGAATGTTGCTCTCTCTTTTGTCAATGGGCAGGTATGGTTTTAAAAGCTGGTTTAATGGCTATTGTGTATTTTGAGATGAACCACAAAGCATAATGCATATCCTGCCAGATGGGTGGGACCGCAGGCCAAACAGTGACTCTAATATTGTGTTCCTTAGATAACGTTCCTTAGATCTGCAAGTAATGTGTNCGGGTGGGACCGCAGGCCAAACAGTAACACTAATATTGTGTTCCTTAGATCTGCAAGTAATGTGTTGGGGATGACTTCACCTCTTGTGACTGAATAGATCTTCTCCATGGCCTCTCAGATAAAAAAGTTTGGATGATCTCAGAATTTCCAAGCGCCCTGGAAGCACCCTGTCAGGATAAGGGGTACGCACAGGAGCCACTTCAACATTAGAGGACACAAGGATTGTTGGGGTAACTGGTGTAGGTTTGAGGAACAACAAGGATTGGGAGCACAAGAACAGGACAGGGATGACTGGTACCAAAACAAAGCACACTAGTTGTCTGGCTTCAGTATAACTCCTTAAAAGTGTAAGGGAAGGTGCTTCTGAGAGTGCTTCTGAAAACTACCAGGTGTTGTATGGGCTTGGTGTTCTGCTATTTGAAACTGGACACAGGACACCGGGTTTAAACTAGTCCTGACGCTGGGCTTTTGCATCAGAGATGCATGAAAAGCATCCAGTCCTTGTTAAACAGCTGCACAAATCCCTCTATATTGCCTACTGGCCACAAGCTCTCAGTCAACGCCTGAAGTACGTCAAAATACTGCCTGGTTCAGCACTCCAGGTCTCGCTTTTGACAGAGCTGAGGAACTCTGAAATAGCTGCAGAAGAGCTATGTAAATAGAGGACAGTAAGATACCATATCCAGCAATTAATATTTAAAAAAGCAACCTTTACTCATAGCTATCACACCACTGCCAATAACACTATGGTTATTTCCTGCGCTCAGAAGAGGCAGATGTCTTTAATAATTCAAAAAATGTTTCAAACCATCAGATTAAAATGCCAAAGTGGCATTTTAATCCAAAATCTGAAAATATCTTCTAAAGACCTTATGGAAGACTTGGAACACAACCCAGATTGTGCTACTTATGAGAGGTCACTGGGGGTCCAGTTCCATAATTCTTGCTGAGACCAACTAGAACTTACACAAATAACCTTAGTGAGGTCAATGGGACTATCCCTATGAATAAGCATTTCAGAAAAGAATGTTAAGCACGTGAACAGATATCCATCACTTGGTCCAAGCGGTTCAAAAGAACTCTTTGGCATTGCTGGACCTCCAGGATACACAAAAATAGCTGAAGATGCTGGTAAAGTCTGCAATTAAAAACAGTGAAGCAACTTAATCAAACAGCTTAAAATCCAAATCTTAGTCACAGCAATGTTTCAAATCTACAATTGGAAAGGGGAAAAAAGAGTAAATCTGAACAGATTACTTCTCATTCAGAAAAGGGCACGACTCTAAAAGGAGGTATGATTTTTAAAGAGAAATAAATTGTCAATGGAAACTTCAAAGGAGCAATTGAATACTATTCAAATAGTTTCATGAAAAGCAGGCAGATGCAGATGTGAAACAGCTGGATTGACACACAGCATAGTATGTTAAGGGTTTAAGATATGTGTATTTGCATACAAATATAACAAACAGTAATTTCACCTCAAAGACACATAAAGGGAAGACAGAATCATTATTCATGGTGAACTGCATCATCCATGTCATAATTCAAGATCTCCAACAAAAGACACAGACCAGGAGATCACTGTGCACTTATGAGACAGGGCCAGTACAGGTTCTGAAGTTCTTGAGACCAGACCACCTCCCAACATCCCCAGAAGGAAAGTTATATATGACTGAGCCAAAAGATATAAATTGATCTCTAAATAGTTAAAATAACAGGAAATGTTGGAGACCTGAGAAACCTAGTAAGCCTTCTGGTCTCTAACTGAGAAGATTGCCTACATGCTTGAGGAAAGAAGGGATGGACAACACAAGAACAGATATTCAGGGTGCATCCAGAGAGCTAGTAAAATTGAGTTAATAAAGACTTAAATTCTTTGTGTTTGTTAAATAACACCTGATTTCACCAAGCCAAATTCTTAAAAAGAGTATATATTTAGCATTCTTACAATGTGGGTAGAAGGAATGCAGCCGTTCTAGGTACTGATTCCCAACACAAAGTTTCTCAGCTTTGTAGAATTAAACTTGAATACTCTGCCTGGTTCTAGACTTCTGTCACAGGTAGAACCAGCACTCTGGGAAAGAGTGATTGAAATGGTGATTTAAACCAGCAGTGTTTTCAAAAACTGATTACACCATTTCAAACCCACTCTAAATAGAATCCCTTGGCTACTATTGATCTGTGTTTTTCATTGCTGTGAAAAATATGAGAGAGACAAGGCTGAATGCCTTCCAGTGTGCTTCAGACTAGGTTTGTTACTGTTCTAGCGCAACAAACACCAGCAGAAGTCAGGTGGATTAAATGCCAAACAAGCCCTTAATCAATTAGAATGAGGACAAACTAGTTAGGCTGCATAATCATCTCGGGTTGTGGAGCAACGCTTGGGAGAGATACACGTGTCATCGCAGCCTTGGAGTGAACTGAAGGTCTCAAGTGCAGCTTTCTGCTGGTCCTTAGGGATGGTCACCTTCCATGTCAGGCCTGAAGAGTATAGTTCCAACCCAAATCTCATGAAGCAGACATGTGACCCCAGTAGGGGTTTCAAAACTGGTCACCTGTCGTTGTTATGCAAGATGCGTGGGCAGTGGTGTGAGATCGCTAATGACACCAAAGTGCTGGCCTTGCTTCAACAGTCAAGACACAGATAAGGAGACTCAGAGATAGGTGAATCAACTCATTTTGTTAATACATAGGCACAGTTTAGTAATCAACAACCAAATCACACCCATACACCTGCACAAATGGGTAAAAATACCTCGATTTTCAATTGTTAAAAGCTGATGTCAAAATCCCCAAACCGATGAACTGATGCGCTGCAAGTGATGGTTCCTACACCCAGTTTTACCCCGTTGCCCTCTTATTCTCAACTCAGTAGAAGGAGGTAGAGTTCAGCCCTTGTGCCAAACCACACTGCTGATACAGAACTTAAAAATATAAATTATGTGCTCATTTTTCTTTGCTGTCTGTCCCCAAAACACCGATTCCTGTCTTCTGTCCCTCCTACATCACCCAACGTAGGGTTAAGACCTAACAAACAGTAAGGTATTCAATGAGCCAATTCAGAACCCTTTGATGAACATTTAGTATAGCAGTTTTTTATTCCTCCAGGACACCAGGACTGCACCAAGCATTCACTCATCGTGGAATTCAAATAAACAGGACAAATGTTTTGCGTGCTCAGCTTTAGATCGCAGTATCCAGAGCAAGAGGACGCTTACGAGCCCAGGAAGAGAACCCACATCAAATACCAGGTGTTTGTTTCAGGAGATCTGTGTTTCAGAAGTTTGTTTCCTCATCAGTTTGGAACTTATAAGGATCAGTCTCAATCAGTCTCATATGAAAAGATACTGATTTCTCTGCTGAAATAGATTCTCTCTCCCATATCCGCAGTATGGTACAGAGCAGCAGCATCTCTCGAGACTGTAATGATGTAAAAACCTCACCAAATTGAGTAATTTCAATGCTTCTGTTTTCATATAGACTTTGAAGGGGTTTAGCCTTTCTCTGTGGAGGAGTGTTTACAAAATGTGGCTTGGTGAGTCACACCACACCTCTGCTTGCGCCTCAGAGTTGCAGCAGATACGCTCTGAAATGAAGTGCACGTAGGAGCACAAACACAAGCAGAGAGATTAAAAAGCGCTGCAAAACAGTTGTGTGTGAACTCTGACCATAGAAGCTCTCTTCTCTTGACTGTACCTTTCCATACTTGGTGACACAGTATGGGTGTACGTGCTCCTTACACACATAGATACCCGCCCAATACACAGCATTTCTCATTTGTCACCTCTTAAGAAGGGAGGAATGGCCAATTTTACCCCATTCTCCCCCACATCCATCAACCCAGATGCAGAGGGAGAGCTGTTTGTTTTTATGGCACCTTTAGAAACGTCTTTTGGTTTTGAGAGTTTCTGTGGTGGCTTTGAACGTTGCTGATGGGCCTAATTTACAGCCTAAGAGCATCCCTAGAGGATGCAGTTTAACAAAAGAACCCATGATCTGCAGACACAAAAGTGTGTTAACTGCTGTAACAAAGTCCTGCAGAGCTTCCAAATCTAAAATCATTTAAAAAATGAACATCCCATCATGCATAGTATACTGAAAGCTAATTTGTCTATGAGAGAGAGATTGGGAACTTTGCAAAGACCGTGAGATATAGTGCTAAAGGGGATCATTTGGGGCATTCTTTAGCACGGTTCAAAGTTCTCAACCAGAGATCTGAGTCAGGAAAGGAATCTTTTTAGACATGTACCTGTAGCCTTTATTTCTGCCTATGAGCCATGGCATTTTCTACCATGGCATCTTGGCTTTCACACCTCACCTGATGCACAATTTTACACCACCTCTCATACTGCCTGTTTGATGTATATATTTTAACACAGAGCTAACAAAACCCACTGGCTCCATGACATTGTGATGCCAGATACACCTCCTTGCACTAATGTACAGAATTTATTTCAAAGCTGAACATCAGGGAGGATGTCAGCTGAGTTTGCAGGCAAGAGGTCAATAAATGGATGCAGTTTGAAAAGCTGGCTACAATCCTTAGCGATCCCTGCGATCAACTGAAATTTTTATCCTTTTCTTCAAAGAAACCCAGTTGCCAAATTTCTGATCACTCTTCCCAAACACTGAAACCAAGGAGAAGACAGAAAAAGAACTGTAGAGTTGCTGAACAAGTCACAGCTGCTTTTCTGACTTCTGTCAGCTCATAAACTAAAACAGAATCTAAAATCAAAAGAAATTGAAAAGTGTCTTTTGACTTTTAAAATTCTAAAAAAAGGGGAAGAAAAATTATCATTAGTCATTCTGACTAGAGTTTGTGTCATAAAAAAGGTATTTCCCCAAATTCTTGTTAGCCACCATAAAGCTACTTTCTCTTAGAGACACATTTTGATTTATTGGAGCATATCTACTGCTAACAGGCTGAACAACTCTTTTTAATTGAAAACACCGCCACACCTACCCCTGTTCTACTGTTGACTGTATCCCTTGATTCCCAGATTAAAAAGCCTGACTCCTAAAATCTTTGCACCTACTTGATCTACCAGAAAAACCCCCTCTTGCTCAGTCAGCATTACGGTTTCTGACAGGATTCTTCTACTGCGGTTCTTATTGAACTGGCCTGTTCTACTCAACAAAAATCACCAAGTAGCAAACTGGGTCTTCTCAAGGGTAAAGCAACTCATTTCTCCCAAACTGTTTTAAATTTTAGGTAGCCTAATGGAAGGGTTTGAGATGCTAATTTGGTCTCTAATCTCGAGAAGGAAACACGTGATTAATTCTGTGCTCCCATTTGTTAACGGAGTGAATTCAACAACAGCACCGCAAATCGCTGCCGTATCATTTCACAGAGCTTTGCTCTGGTCAAAAGTTTCACTCGGGAGTCTAAGGGGGGAATCGACACATTACAGCTGATAGACCCATCCTGGAGCTACTGCAGATACTTGTGGCTTCCAGAGTAAAAACCTCTTTGACTGTGGTGCTCTGAAAGAGCCACAGCCTGAGCGAGCAGATGTGTAAGTGCTATTGACAACGGGAAATGTCAAGGGAATTCAACCACGCAAAACTGTGCCCTGTTTACTGATTTCTGTGCCCCACTGACTTCTGCAGAACTACACAAAGACAAAGAGGCTGTGATGGGATCCTTGCTCAGCCAAAGCTTTGAGGCAGATACACCTAGACCTCTAGCCACCCCACCACCTCCAACTGAACGGCTTCCAAACTCAGATAAACCAGGATATTGTTAGATACACTAGAATAATTAAAACAGGAAAGTCTAACTGTGACTAGGTAAAGCAAAGTAGAAATGACAAAGCATCCTCTCCTTTTGCCTTGTATGTCTTTGCTGCTCCTTAATTGCTCCCAGACTTATTTCACTGGACTCAGTAACCTTCTGAACGGGGTTCAACCTTGTTCAGCCTCCTCTGGTCCTATATGCTGTGCTTGATACTCCCATTTCTCCTGGGTGAGCTCAGTAAGGTTAACAAAGAATTTTCCCCTCGGTAGGCACAGGGGAAACAGAGGGATGTGGAAGTTCAGTGATGCTTCTTGTAGAGGTGGTTGACAAAAGATTTTAGCAACCCGTTTTAAGAAACACTATTGCACAGGACATCAGAGACAGCAGTGACTGGCCCTTACAGAAAGCACCAACTGAGAAAATATGGTTTTGGGTGGTCCCAGGAAACTGGCAGAGCTGCATTTGCAGAAAGTCCCCCCACCCAACCCTCTTCTATCCATACTTGATCCTTCCAGCACCTATGGCAGCATAATGCTCTAATGTAACCCCCTCTAGATAGAGCCACCTAAGCAGATGCATCACCTACAATTCACTCATTTCCTACTGTGCATTTGCACTCCATAAAGTGCTCACAGAGGAAGAAAAAAGTCTCCCTTCCAGCTCAGCTGGGTTTTGTTTTGTCAATACTCTTCCAAAAACTTCAGGCTTTGTTCACTTCTGTTTTGATCCATGTAACAGGTAGTTTTACCCAGAAAACACGAGGTCTAACTTTGATAATGTAAGTATAACTAAACAGAGGGTTATTAAGTGATTCATGACTGATCTAAAAGAAAAGATGGAAAAATTAAATATACCACATGGCATTCTGCAGCCTGTGAAGAAGGAGGAACTGTAGCCTTTTGTCCCAAATCCTTTGAAGCCATCTTTGAAGTGTCTGGAGAAACACTAGGTGGATGTTCTTGGGTTTCAGGCTCTGCTTTATTGTCAGGGGTGGGAGCTATCTGAACGGAAAGAGATGCTCTGTGTTTCTCAGGCACGGGGTTACAGGCAGGTGAGATGGGCCTTTGTGGAAACACTGGCACTTCAACAGCCTGGGGCTGCTGCTGGGTATTACAATGAACGCTATGGGCTGGGTCGCGGGCCCGGGTTAATTTCAGGGTAGATACCCTACGTTTTTGAAACTGTTGCCTTTGGCCTTGATGGAGAGTAGCACTAATACCAGCTACCGTGCTTGTGCCTGCACTGGAGACTGGGGTCAGTGGTTTAGTGAGTTTCTGTGCGTAGGACACACTCGTGTTAGATATTTGAGAAAACATCGTCTTCTGGACAGAGTCCTCGTTAGTGTAATAGGCAGGATCTGTGGGTGGGTGTTTAACTGGACCAGTTGTTACTACCAGGTGATTAATTTCATTCTTGGGATTAGTTACTCTTGCTTTCCGAAAACTTTCTTTTCTAGGGGGTGGCAGAGGTGCCTTATTTGCCAAAAGCATCCACACAGAGCAAAATAACATTGAAGAAGAAACAGAAAGAAAGTATATGTTAGCAGGAGATATAACTCAGTTTGACTTTTATCTTTAAATAAAGGAGCTAGAAACTTAAGGGGCTTCATCCTGACATTGCTCAATTCAATGGACAACTGGTCAGGTTCCCACCACCTTTTGCTGTGCAGAGCTGTACAGCTTGTGTTTGGAAAGCCAGATGTTCCATTTTTTTCAGAGTAAACTGGGATCAGAAGGGAACCCACGATAGTCCATTTTCTTTAAAAAAACCTCCACAATTATTACACTGAATAAAAATTATTCCTGTGAAATTGTTCACAAATATATGTCATTTCCAAAACGTACTCCATGACCTTAGGTAACAAGCTATGAGTCACAGGCAACACACATACACATAACACAAAGCCTCTGGAATTAAAATATTAACAGAGACAGTACTGACATTGGTATGATGTTCTTTTCTGGGCAGATGAATACATTTCCAAGTTAAGTGTTGGGTTTTTTTAGTGCATTCTAATTAGATTGTCCTGCAAACCAGGCAAAAATGTTATCTACCTTATGACTAATAAACCTTTGTCCTCAGATACTATTTTGATCACCAAAGCACTTCTCCAAGTGTAAAATATTAATAAATACTCTTTGAAGTCTGGGAACGTGCCTAGAAAGCTTTTATTTGTGTATGACCTACTCTCATTTATCTGGCTGCCTTGTTCATTGAAAGCGATTTCTGGTAATTGACCTGGAGGCACACATCCTGTGTGCAGCATATTTTATCTCTGCAGTAAACCAGTTTGTAACCCATCTCTATATGCTCTCCCTCAAGAGCAGCCCACACACAAATGCCAAAAGATGAAACTCGGTGTGCTCAGTTTTACCTGAGTTGGTGATTTTTTATCCTGGAGGTTTGGCCGCACGCTCCTAAAACCTTTTGCTGTAAGAGATGAACTGCCAGCATCTCCATTCAGTGCCTCTCTACTTCCATCATTGTAAGATCTCCAAGCTTTTGTGAGGAAAAAAAGAATCAAAACAGGTTTTTCTTGTGATTAGCAGATTGGTATATCACTTTCATCACAGCAACCCAGCCATTAAACACACCGTGGCCATGGTTAGCTACTTCACAGCTAACATTGCTGCTGTTATCACCATGGCAGTTATAAGAACAGGGCTAAAAGCTGCCACTTTACACAGTATTTATCTTTAAAATTTAGAAAACTCAAGCACTGACAATAGTGCTGACAGGTGTTAGATGCCTCCCCACAGCTTTCATGCAGATTATGGGCTTTAACCCTGGGGGCCCTTTTGAGATGTTGGTGCTTCAACCCCTCTTATAAAGCAGGCTGAAGTTCTTCCACAGATTGGGTTCTTGAACTTCAGAATCACACTGGATTTTAAAAAACATCCCAGCTCATGTAAAATTAGTTGGTCATGGCAGTTTCATCACATTTCTCACAATACCCAATTAGTTGTTCCAATAACACAACTAATTTCCAGATCCGAATGACACCTTGATTTTCCAACCAACCAACCAACCAACCATGTTGAGTCTCGGTCCTCAGAGCTGGAAGGCCATCCAGGATTTGTCCAAACAGAGGGGGATACTATCCCACTTCAACAAGTTACAGATTTGAAGACAAAACATTGCAATAGGCTGGGAAAAGTAACACATGATGCGAGCAGGCTGCGAAGAGGGGTGGGCAGAGCTTGCAATCCTGAGTAAGGGACTAAAACTGACATAGCAAGTGCCACTGAAGCTAAAGGTGGCAAATTAGCAGCCTGTTTTCTCCCACACAATTCATTTTCTGACAGCATCTACTGTGTTACAGGAAATGCTGCTTTCAAATGAGACCTGAATTTGAGGTCTTAGCCACTTGCAATCATTACTACAATTTCAGTGGTGCTTTCTTTAAAGAACGTGGAGGTATGCAGCAACGGAATCAAATAAATGGAAGATTGTTAGAATTCATCCACTTACATGGTTATTGCACAAATAACACCGTGCTTTATTTACCTGAATCTGGAGACTGGGAATCAGACCCTGAAAAAGAAACACCCAATATTAATTTGTGTTAGAAACAAAAAGTCGACACAACTTGAAAAATACGCAGGGGACATCATTTTTGTCCAATTACCTAATTCCCTCCTTTCACCTAAGCCCACCTCAGACTATTAGACCACTGGTAACCCTGCAACACTTCTTGCACAAGTTGTACCGAAGGTTACAGCGTGCTGAGAGTTGCTGTTTTTAATCACTGCTACTTCAGTCAGCTCATAATAAACAAACATTTGCTGGGTTTTTTTTCTCCAGCAAACACTGCGAGATGCTACCATCTAAAATCCAGGTACCAAAAGAAATCTCATTCCTTTAAGATGAGCTGGCAAGGTTTAATTCAAACCCCAGTAAAGATGCCTAGGGATGCTGTCAGGGTTTTCCCTCCCCCTTTCACAGCCCAACGTGTGATGCTTTCTTCATCCCTTCCAAGCAAAACACAGCAACTGCTACAGAGAGACTGCCTGCACAGAACAGATCTGAAATTCTGCTGGGGTCTTGGCTTACTCGTAGATGTATTAAGTGAATTTTTTCACCTATAGAAAGTAAAATTACATCTCTAAGGAAATTTAAAGTATTTGTAGTGTGCAATAACTGTAGTAGAATCATAGAATCATTTAGGTTGGAAGAGACCCCTGGGATCATCAAGTCCAACCACAGTACTACGAGTGCTCCTCATCAGTAACTTTCAGTGCAACAAAGCACAGAGTTAAGGGGCTTGTATTGCACGCTTAAATGATAAACAATTCTTACGAGGGTTGCTAAGAAATAAGAACGCAACGTTGTCTTAAATTTGCATACAGGCAATAATCCCAATGACCCTTGCACTATCCTTACAAATATCCTTTAATTTGCTTCATCAATTCTAACAGTTCTAATTCCTGGAGATTAGCCTTGTATTTGAAAAGATTTACAAAACATTTACATCTGGCAACTATTTTCATGCTCGTTCTTTATTCAGCTCCCTGTATTATGCTTGTTTGGCGTGAACACGGCGTGTGCAGATTGGGGTAAATTAGGCTACACCACCCAAAATGCCTCACTGGTTTTTACCTCCAGCTCCTCAACTCACCAGTGAACCATAATGGATATCCATTATGATTTAATTGTGCCAAACCAGGATATGAGTATTGCTAAGAAGGAGTTCTCCTGTCTGCTGAATATTCTGCATGTTTTTATAGTTTTAAAACATCTTTAGTTGATAAATATGGTTTTTTTTGAAAGCTCATCTGGCTTCTGTTGATCATTTTTACAACAACACTCAGATTCCTTTTGTTAGAGGTGAGTTTTTAAAGCAAGTCTCAATAAAAACAGGTTGGTGATAAGCAAAGGCTATTTTTCACGCTATGTTATCTGGACATAAAACAGTGATGGGACCCAAAATATGTATCACAGGTAAAATAAGTTTACAAATAACCCATTTTTCCCCGTCTCCTTCATTTTTTTTTCTCATAAGCATAGGCAGAGGGAAATTAAGACTGGTTTTTAAAGAGCATGGGAGAAGTAACAGACCTGTCAGTGGGACAGAAAATACGGTTATCCTCATCCTCCTTGCAGAGCAATATATATATATATCTATAGCATAATGCTAGAGAGAAGGCAGTCGGGGAGGAGCATCTCCCTGGTTAGCGGGGTTATACCTGAGGCCAACAGGTTCGGAGAGCTCTGAACCCTCTTCACAGCTGTTAATGTGACAGACATGGCAGCACGTTTGCGAGCGCACCCGCCGCTATCTGGAAGCACAAAACAAGACAGAGAGCAGCCCCAGCCGAAAGGAGCGAGCACATGCAACGTATGGCGGGGCGGGATACGCCGAACGCGGGCGGGAAAGAAGCCTGCACTGAGGGAACCGCTGCAGGAGGGCGGGAGTTAGCCGCTTTGGCACATCAGCAGGATCCATCAAATTTCACAAGCTACAACCAACCACCAACCTCACAGGAAATAAGTAAAGAAAGCAATATTTAATACTCAATCCCCTGGGGAAACATATACATTCCGTTACCTGAAAGGCTGCTTAATTAGAGCTGATTAGTGAAAACGACCGAGTCATCACGATGGAGGATTATGCATTCCGGAGTGATATTAATCAATAATCTGGGCTGTAAAACCATTTCATTGTATGCATTAGAAAGACACCATTCATAAAGTAAGCTTATGTTTGATCAGCTGACAAACCCCTTTTGTTCAGTCTTTTGGCTCCTTGAAGCTCAAGAAACTAAATGAGTCAAGGATGGCATATTTTTGTTGTTATTGTTTTGCTGGAACATCCTTGTTCTGGCCCCCCCTTTCTTTTTTTCACTTAATGGAAGATAAAAAAAATGTGTATGTAGAACCTTGAGAGAATGACTAGAAATCTAAAATCACTCTAAACAACCAGGAATGGGAAAAATCTTTTCTTCTGGATCTTGCTGGATGATTCCTTCCTTTCCTTACTCTGCTCCTCTCTCACTTGGAGCTGTCATTCTGCTTTATAAATACTTGGTTATTATTAGAAGGTAGCTTTCCCCACAATTAGCTTTTCAGCAACTCTATCACAGTTGTAAAAGCAAGTTAATAAATATTCTTCCTGATTATATTTGGCTGGAGTATTTTTCTGCTCTTCAATATAATAATTAGTTTAATTTTTGTATTTGATATTGCTGAAATTCCATACAGGGTCTGACTGAAGTCAAGAACCACAACTACGAGAGAGGCCTGAAGGGGTTTTTACATCTGTGTGCTATGGTAGGGAGTTTTACAGAATTATACTTAAGGAAGACCTATTACTACAAAGTATTTCCCATGACAGCAGTAATTTGAGCCACAGAGACATCTTTAACCCAGGTCTGCAGGAGAAGTGAGCTCCTAGTATTTCTTTGCTCGTTCCAGTATTCCCCTGAAATAGCAGAGCCCTCTGGCCCCAGGTCTTGGAGGATATGCATTAAATCCACTAAATCCTTCTTAACCTGGCAAACATCAGAGCCGCTGCCCCAGGTGTGAGTGGTTCCAAAGGCTCGTTCCTGGTTCCAAGCCTCGAGGCAAAAGGCCAAAGGACTCCAGTCAGCGATAGTTGAAAGCAATACCTTACCCACAATTCATTATCGGTGGTGTATGCGGGAAGCACAGACAACACTATCACCTCTGCACACTTGCATTCCTTTGCTTACATAAGTATAGGATGGCAATGGGAATTAAAAGCCCATTCCCATTCTCCTATTCCCTCCCCGAGGTCCATGGAGGTTTGTTGATGTGCTGATATCGAGGCTCTGTTCCTACCCCAATACTGGCAGGCTCTGACAGCACTTTATTTGACTGATAGAAGCCAACAGGCAAACAACTCTATTACACCCCCACATCCTTGATGCAAAGTGATGCTTCATTTGTATGTTTTTTCAAGAGTTACCTTCCCGAATCTCAGGATAGAGAAACTGATATGGGAGGAAATGTGTTTGACACGGCTTCACAAGAGATCGCCTGTAACTGCCCACCTAGGCATAGGCACACATTTACCCCTATAGGTAGAAGCCCATATGCAATTCTGTCCCTGCAATAATATCCTCAGTGTCTGTATAAAATAACGAGTCAATTAGCCCTCAATTAAGACACAACCTCACAAATAAACCATATGGGGTTGTGCAAAATTCCTAACGGAATACAACTCTGCGTGGGCAAGCACGTATTTTTGCAGGATGGATTCCATCTCCCCGTCTTGGCTTGGGCCAGACTCCCACTTTGGCATGGTATCAGAGTGAGGATCAGAACCTACTGATCATCAGAAAAAAGCAGCAGTGTTTGAGCTGGTTCCCTTATGTGCATGGCCTTACGCAGCGGAACTTCAAGAATCACAGAATGTCAGGGATTGGAAGGGACCTTGAAAGCTCANCACTCCCTTAATCCTGTTTCATAGCTTCATCAGACTCCCAGCAAATACTGACCCTATTCTGATACCAAAAAGCTCTAAGTCTAGAGAACAGAGAGTTCAAAAAACAGGAAGGGAGGCTGAATTAATGATCATCTGCTCATTTCACCTGCAAACTATAAGCAATTAACCTAGGAACAAATGAGGACAAGCGAAACAATCTATACAAAATGTATGCTATATATAAAAAATTAAATGTGTACAAATACATATACACTCCTGCACAATTATCTGTGCTTTTGACACAATAAGTTCTACAGAAGTTAGAGTCCTGTCTTCCTTGGTACTGGGTTAACACTGAAGCAGAGGAGACCTGAATCAGCCAAGGACTGCAGGCAATAGCAGAAGATGAAGTTGGGCAATAATTCATATTTAAAATGGGAGTACCCTGGCAGGGCAAACTGTGACTTGGGCTTCCCCTCCTGCCACTGTTTCTCCCAGCTCCTTGGTGGGTTTGTAGAGGAGCTTCTGTCACATAACCCAGCACTGACTGCACAGTGAACCTACCATTTTTTGGTTCCTGGATGCTGCTAAATTACAGCAAATAATGATTAAAGAAGAAAATATTTTGTGCAGAATGTCTGCAACACTCAAGCCCACCTAATTTGCTTTAATGATCTAAAAGTGGCTTCACAGCCTATTCACGGACTTTGCAAGGATCCAGGAATTTCTATTATTGTCTCTCAGACAAAATGCAAGAGATTAGTGCATGTGATGACTTCCATTAATAATTTTAACAAGTACAAAATATTTGCAGTCTTCCAGAACTGCATACTTTTCACTCTTGGCTGCTCTTTATGTACTTCATCTCCTGCAAACAGCTAAGTTGTTTAATAAATTTAAAATTAGATGCATTTACCAAGAATTATCTGTGTGAAACTCAGGCAAAATATTTATGGAGGGACACTAAGAACCTCTTTTAGCATATTAACTTCTATCCATTCATTATTCCTCAGTGCAATCACCTCTGCCCCAAGATCAGCTATGCATGCACATACTTAGTATGACTGATAAGAACAGTTATTCTGTGTTTTAAGCTGATGTGAGCTTCATGGGGAGGTTTTTCTGTGACTTAGTTTCTCAAAATGTCTCACCAAGTTAATACTGCTCATCAAATCTGTAAAGTACTTGAAGACCTGTTGATGGAGAGCCCTATATATAGTTTAAAATATTACTCTGTTGATGACTGCTCAGTCTGGGTTTAAAAAGGTACACGTTCTGTTGGAAAACTATTTTTAAATTGTGACAGCATTTGAACACCAAAAGAACCAGGAGTCCAAGTACCTTTGGTCCTTCTGGAAACCTCCTTACCTCTGACACCTAATTCTTTGCTTTTGCAAACATGCTTCACTGTCTTATGCTGTTGAACATTCCTTCCTAACATGTGGTACAGAATTAACATCAAATGCGAAAAAATCCCTCCCATATATGGTAGAGTATTGAAAACCAAAGCTCTTCAAAACATTTTCTCTGTAGACAAAAATATCTTCCACAGGGTTTGCTGAGACTGGCTGCCAAGTCTGCAGCCACAGGGAATGCTGGATTACAGGAGCCCACTCCAAGCAATAGATTTACTTCTTCTTTTTAAAGCTGTGTAGAGGAGAGCTTTGCCACTTCAGCAGTTACTGCCATCAACCAAGAGTGCTTCTTTATCGGTAGAAGGAATTATGAAATGCATATTTTAAAAGCAAACCAGTGGCAAATCACTAGTATCTGGTAACTACCAATTGCAACATGCAAAAATTCCTGTTATAAAGCAGTGAAAAATATATTAAATAAATATTAAAAGAACGGGAGAGGGAGAGGGAGAAGGAGAGGAGAGGGAAAAGGAGAGGGAGAAGGAGTAAGCACAGAAAGCTGAACATGCGAGTCATTCTCTTCCTTAGTGAAGTGAGGCTTTATCTACAGACATGAGCAAGATGTTCACTTTTATGCCCCACTAACTGGATTTTATATTTTTTTACAGTCAGGAAAAAAAATCTATATCAACTGAACTGATAGGAAGTACCACAGTTTTTTTTTTGGGTAAATACCTCCTTTTAGTGCAGCTGATAAGATGCACATTAATATCAAGCATACACAAGATGAAAAACATTTTCAGTGTGCAAGTGCAGAGTAGATTGAAGTTCCTCTTACAGTGATGAATATCCTTAGGTAATTAGAAAGGATTTCAGGTGTGTTCAGGTCTTTTGGGTAATTTTTCAAGGCTACTGTGCGATCAGAAAACTCCCAAACTCCACCAGAAGTCATTCAGCCATATAGATTACCTAAATCTTACACCTATTTCTCTTTAGAATTTCTATCTTACCAGAAAACCCTTAGTAAAACATAGAACCAAGTCATAGTTAAAGCTGTGGTTGCACAAACTGGCAATTTACTGCTCTGACACCATCTAAACTCTTCAAAGTCGAAGCTACAAAATGACATCTATCATATAATTCTAACTCCTGTGACTGCGCTGTGCAGTCAAAGGGATGATGATTAGCTGAGTTACTTCTGAAATTACAGTTCTGTTAAGCAACCAGTATTTCAGTACTACCTTAAATTATACAGGCTGACACGGATAGGAAAGACATCTTTGCCCAAACTCCAAGGGGACAGGACACATTTCAACTAGTATGTCCACAGATGAAAAGCACACCACCCTGGTTAGTGTTGGTAAATTAATTAAGGGTAAAAAACCCCACAAAAAGCAACTGAGAATTTTCATTGCTCCTGCTAATTATCTTTACAAATGTAGTGGTTTAAAGTAAGCCAATAAATTTCAACTTTGTACTAAAAATATGGGATCAAGAACCTTGTCCCACTGAGTTCCAGTTATTGTTTGAGATAATGGGAAGCCAGGAAGGTTGATTAATGCAGTGGTCTAGGCATTGGCAGCCTGTCTCATGGAAAAGCTGAACCCTTGAGCCTGCTGCTCAAAGGCCCAAACTGGCCTCCAGGGTAGCTCAGGTCCCGCAGCACACATTGTCCTTATTTCAAGTACTTCAGCTGTCACGGTGCAGCCTTTTGGTCAATGACAAAACCAACCAGTTTGGAAAAGGTGGGGATGTCTATCCATGTGCCACCGTTAATCTGCAAACCAGGTGGAGAGTATTGAGTATAAAAAGTTGACTGCAACTTAAAATTTACACCTGACTAAGGCCAGGATTTAACTCCTCTGTTTTCAAGAGGCCTCTTCCCACTCCCAGTAAAACCAGCAGGACTATCTATTGACTTGAGTGATCCAAGAGCAAATATTAGGATGTTGCCACAGATCATGAAGATCCTACGAAGTATTTCATTTGGTCGATACATCTATCACATCCCCTTGAGAGAAAATACACAGCCTTCCAAACGTGAAACAGTTGTCCTCACCTGATTATGCAAGTGTAGGTAAGAATACAGGGGACTATTTACATGCCCCCTAATTTAATAAGAGAATGAAAACAAGGCATTTTTAAACCATGTGCTTTAGGAAAATATGTTTTAACAACACTTTTCCATAGCTGTTACATCTTCATACTACATATTTTTACATAAAACATACACAGACAAACCTGATACTTGTAACTTTAAGCACAGAAAGCTGAACATGCGTGTACACTCCACATATCCATATATATCCATACATAGAAAGACATGTATAGTTTATATATGGAATACAAACACACATAAGCAGACGTACCTTCAAAAGATCTTGCTTAATTTGAGTTCAGCACCAGCTCAAGTACAATTTGTTCCCGAAAATTTCAACAAATTTGGGACCTTCCCTGTGTACTAAACACCCCCCGTGAGAGTAAAGAGAAATCTGCCAGGAGCAGCATACCTGTGTTCATTTTGACACTGGAGGATTGGCTATAAAAGTCTTCAGATTTCCTGTGGAAAATAAAACCATCTATTAATTTGCACAAGACAAGGATGTGAGGTACAAAATGGCAGCAGGACTTCTGGGAGGGGCAGGGAATCACCAGGATACAGATGACAGTCCTATTTTAACACGGCTTGAATTAAGTTGGTGCTGCTTGTCCTTCCAAAGTTAAAGATGAGCTGTCCCTTCCATTATAAGAGACCCTTTTTAGTATCTCTGAGCTGTAAACATTTGCTCTGGGATAAAAAAACCTAGTGATTGACTTTTGGTCTTGAAACTATGAATTAATAATTACTCCTGTACAAGAATGGGGAAATGTTTTTAAAGGCTGCTTATAAGCTTTGTTCACTCCTCTGCACAGACAGACAGATCTAAAGAGCAGGTCTCAGAATACTTTTTCAAGCAGGCAAATTTACCAGGTCTTTTTCACACCTTTCACACCAAAACCGCACCTTTTATTCAAGGGGAGGCTCAAGAAGGTCCTGGGCAACCTGGTCTAGTTGGGGGTGTCCCTGCAGACTGCAGGGAGGTCGGACTGGATGACCCTAGAGGTCCCTTCTGGCCTGGACCATTCTAGGATTCTATGATTCTTTAACAGTTTATAAGCAGGAGATGTGGCTGTTTTCATCCAGGGATTTCATTTGACTCTACAGACAACACTTGATGCTCTTGATGTTGCTCACTGCTCACCATGCACAGACTCAGGACGTGTATCCCGGCATCCACAGAAATCCATTCCCAAACTCCCGATGGAGTCAACAGGAAGGGAATCATATCACTACACATTAATGCACTTTTTAAAGGTAATCATTCACACCAAAATCATGTCAAAGACACACAAAGGTTGAATCTCTTTAGTCAGATATCCCAACTTTATACAAACAAATAGCAAAGCCCCACGAAACCAAACTACAGCTGTAGAAAAAGCACGACGTCCAACATTAAGAGGTGGCTTTAACCTACTGGTGGGCAGGACAACCTACTGGTGTCACAGGACAAACCAGACAACATTTTCCATCTACTGCCAGTTCATGTCAAAGATTTATCTTGGGATCAGGAGATTTAATACCTCTTCCATCCAGGCTCTTTTAGAGATATACAGATAAATGCAGAAAAGATTGGTGTTCTGCATTCTGGGCAATCTCCGCTGTATCATTATATATTCGCTGCCCACTATAATTTCCTTTGCTGAGTGGGCAGACACACTGGAGGCCAAAATACTGAGAGCTAAAAAAAGTCATTCTCCCTCTGAACTGCTCCCAAATCAAGTTCAGGATAAAGAAAAGGGGCAGGGGGGGAAGAGGGGGGAAATATCAGCATTTTTAGTGTAATACAGTTTCAAAAACCAAATTAAAACTATAAACTGCCTGTGTTGCAAGAAGTCGGAAGGTATGCATGAGGGACCCGTTTTATATTGGGAAACTCAAGATAATGATTAATACAAGTAAACAAAATATCAAAGCAGAACTCCTGCTCAGCTCAACGGGAACCCCAAATTAATTGTCCCTCTGAGGGAACACGTATATTGCTGTATTCTCTTGTACTCGTGAAGTCAGGTTCTTCACTGCTTGGAAAACGTACTGTTTTCCAGAAACTGTCTGAACTCTGCTACAGTCAGAGTGTCACAAACTATTCACAAAAAAGAACTATGGAAATAGATCCGTGGCAGTGCATGAAGTTTTATTACATGCTTTTTATTCTGCAGCTATTAGCAAAATACCTCTGAGAATTTCTAAAAGATCTTTTAAAAATGAAGGCAAATTTTATTTTATTAAATTTTTGATGAATTGTCATGGGCTGATATCTTGGATTTCTGAAACAGCTACGGAGCATTCTTAAAACCTCAAATTCCTGCAGTGTTTTCAGGCTGCTGGAGGAGCCTTCTTTCAGCTTGGAACTGAATGGCTGAGGGTACCGCACGCAAGCTCCGAAAGGCGCCATGCTATTTATTTTCAGACCCAACAAGTGCAGAACTCTTGGAACACTGCAGAGCCAAGATGACTTCTAGCAGGTGGCATCGATATATTTACACAAAGCCTGCTTAACTCCTACTCCAGTTTTAACAGACAACGCTCAATTTTAGCGCTACGGCTTTGTCCTCCCAAGAGTCTTTCTATCTGAACAGCTTCAGCTGCTGACACTCTGAGGGACTGCACACAAACCATCAACGTTTCCATATTAGTCTCATAAATTAGTCTTGCATCCCCAGAAAGCAGGCAGGTAAACAAGGCACTATAAATCCCACTCATGCAAACAGTAAGCCTTGCACTTAATACTAAAGTTCTTTGGAATTCTCCGTTTCGACGGAGCTGAAGTACCATTCAAATACCTAACGATACAGGCGGCAGGATCCGAACTAATGCAATGAACTTAACAGCCATCTGTCTGAAAGTGTTCACCCAGTATTGTTTCATGCAGTCTTCAAGTTCCTTGCTTCAGGAAAGGAGGGGAAGCAGGGAAAGGAAGGAGCAAAGGCCTTTGTTTGCTTCGTACTCCTGTTCCTACTCCAGCGCCTCCTGAAAATTGCTCTTTGTGAATGGGTTTGTAAGAAGCTCTAATCATAGAATGGTTTGGGTTGGAAGCAGGACCTTAAAGACCATCCAGTTCCAACCCCCCTGCCTTGGGCAGGGACACCTCCCACCAGAGCAGGTTGCTCAAAGCCCCATCCAGCCTGGCCTTGAGAGACAGAGAGCTATGGCAGAGGGGAGATGAATTGTTCCACTGGAACATTCTTGTGGTCAATCTTCATTTTTGGTCACAACATTTTTGGACACTCTTCACTGCCAAAAAGGTGCCCAGTGATCAGCTAAAAGACTCAGCTTCTCAACAGTGAATGCTGTGATGGAAGGAATTCTTGTAATTATTGTGCAGACACAAGGTACTACTAGAAGGTATTAGTTTGCAAAATCACTGCTCTGTAGTTATCTACAATCGGGCAGGTTTTCCACTAAGCTCACACCTGGTCTGAGATGGAGAGGTAAAAGAACACCAAGTTTAACCACAAGAGCATGCCTAACTTTGGCAGAGGGAGGGATCTTCAGGGCATTCTTCTGCGGTTGGCTTCATCTAGCAGAGGTAACACAGGAGGAACCGAGTGACCGCGCTGATGCACAACCATGGGTCTGTCAGGCTGAATCCAGCTGCAGTTACCGCCGCTACGGTTTCACTAAATACAGAATATACCCCACGGTGTTATTTCTTGAGAACTCCTGATATTTCTTGATGGCACCACAAAGATTACCTCAGCTCAACTTCAGAGAAGCCTCGTGGGAGTCTCATTGACACCTGCTCTATTTTCTCCAAGAGACCCTGATAGCTCGCTGGAATCGCTTCTCCTGTTCCTGATAAATTTCAGTGTGGGGTGCTGCAGGGAGCCATGCTGTCACCCCTGCTGTTCCACATTGATACAGAGCTATAAAAAGGGTTAGTGAGAAGTCAGGAAAGGTTTCCCCGCCCTCACTCTATTCATGAATACAAGACATGTCCTTACTGTTAGAGGCTTCATTCCATTATTGATCAGAGGTTAGAGCACATACAGCCATAAGGTAGCAGCTCTAGCTGCAACATCTAAGGTCCCTTCCAACATCCACATCCAACCAAACATCAAGTACATAAATACTACTGAATTAGTAGCAACGTGCTATTACCTGCTTGCACCTTGTTCAAAGAGTTAAGATAATAATTGTTAATAAGCATAACCCAAAACTACCTAAGGATAGGAACCACAAAAGTTAGAACATGTTCTCCACGTAAAGTTCTGGAAAGAACTGGGAGGTAAAGCAAAGGAGACACTATTTTTTTAAGCACATGTAGAAACTCCAACAATTATCATCACAGCTCCATTAATAACTTAACATATCACAGATTCCTAAAAGCCACACAGAAGTATGACATCAAAGGCACCCAAGCTCATTGATAACTTTGGGGGGGTCCTTCTGCCTTCTACTCTGTAGCTAGAGTCCAGAGCCCTTGGAGATGCCAGGCTTGCCAGCTGCATACCCAGCTGAGAGGGCAAACTCCAGAACACTAGCTGCCTACTCGCTTATGCTCACAGTTATATTGCAGGCATTCTTGGTGCTGAGTATGCCAGGGAAAACTGGGAGTTTGATTCACTTGAACCAAGGAAATGTTTCCCCCCAAGGTACTCAAGACAACTTTTATAAGACGACAGAGACCAGACAGTCTTAATGGACTAGTGACTTCTTTCAACAGATTCTAACCTACCTGTTACATACCCCATGCCATTTCACAAAATATAGTATAAAAAGGAGGTTTGAGATGTAATTTTCTGCTACAATATTTGGATTGATTTTAAAGCCATTTCTAGTATGTGCTCTTTATAGTTACCATCCTTTGTAAGGCATTCTACCCCAAGGACCTTCAGCGAGAGGAGGCATTGGCTTGCAATACAGAGGGCAGATGGACCAACAGCAGGATAGGTGTGTGAGATATCTGGAAAAAGATAGATTTTCATTTTCTTAGGGAGACAGCAGTGCCCAGACACTGGGAGAGGTCAGGAGCTTTCCAGATTTGCGTCAGGAGTGTCAGACTTGCATTAATGCTGTTTGCCAGTTTCACAGTTTGAGCTACAGACAGTAACCTACTTGAGAAAATATCTGCAAAATTAAGGAGCCAAATCAGTCACTGATTTTATTCCAAGGATTGTTTATTCAGTCAGTTTAAACATGGCAGGTGATCTACAAACACATATAGATTACCAGGCAGGATTCTATATCCTAATTTGCACATGGTAGCAAAATGCTTTAACCCAAATCACTAAGAGGCTGGAGAACATTCCTGATCTCTGCACTGTGTTTTATATGCCAACTCACACATTCGGTGAAGGAGGGGAAAAAAGAAGCATGACACGTTAATTCTGAAAAAGAGTGAAGCTGACTATGTTATTTCTCTCAGTTTTTACAAGAAGCTATTTCAGCTGTTTAGCTGTAGCAGGACACCTATGGCAATGAGAGCTTGACAGACCACAAAAATGTTTAAATTATGGCAACAGCGACCCACATGAAGAAACAACTTCCAAAGCTTCCTTGGGAGCAGGAGTGTCTCCTGCTGAGTCCTTAAGGAGAAGGAAGGCACGTACGTATAGAAGTTCGTATGAAACAACATTTGATGGAGCATAGGTAGATGGTGCTTATAGTAAAACGTTGAGAAGGTTCCATGTTTCCATTTCATTAACGTGCAACCACAAGACAACAAAATGGCAGGGAGCCTGGACAAAGATCCAACCCAGCAAGGCATATGCTGAGCATGTGCTTAAGCGTGTGTTTTATGTAGGCCCCACAGACCCATTTCTGCGCTTAATGTCAAACAAACATAAATACTGTTTGCCCCAGATCACGTTGCCTCACCCTATAAGCAGCTGAGTATTCCAAGCTGAATACTCCTGTTCCAACTGAAGTGTTTTCAGACAGACAATCCAAGAACAAAATACAGGCAGAGAACTGCCATCACGTGTTCTGTAATTTTAACTTTTATCACAGGACTATGAAGACGTCCTCCTGTTAAGTGCAGTGTCATCATACATGTATTACTTATGCACATCATCTGCAAATTAACTGGTCAGGTCATTAAACAATTGGGATGTCTGGGTAGTTTGCATGTGGCCATAAACTTCTACCGGAACACAACAGATAGTGCTGCTGACTGTGATGTGACCTAAGTTCACTATCAGAGACATTTGTCCATACAACAGCTCTGTTTATTTGATCATCCAGGGAGACACAAAGTACCAGGAGACAATATCTGGGCTGCAAAGAGCATGAGTTGGTTTAGCTGACCAGGAGAGGCTGAGATTTGTGTTTGCAGAGATTCTTTCGGAAGTAGGAAGGGGATGAGTAATTACCCTGCTAGAGCTGTCAAGAAATTTTGGTTATGAGCAATATTCTAGTCAAAACCAGGTGATTTCTGAGCAGTGTGGAAAGGCAGCAGAACAGACATTGGATTTACGATGCCTGCCAAGTCATAATTAGGAATAAAAATGTGAAGATATTCCAACTGCCTACAGTATTACTAACAAAGTTAGGTGGACATCTAACCAAAAACATATAAGTCTACTTCTCTTAGCAAATAACAATACTAACATTGTTATTCAAGATCTTGTCTTGAAAATCACAAGTGGTTCTAGTTCCCACGAGCAAGACCTTGAAGAGCGTCAGGTACAGAAGAATCCATCACAGGAGTCCGTGGCCGATCGTTCACTACAAACACATCAAGGGACTGGGCATAACTGGAGGAAGGAAAAGGACAATTCTGGCACAAGAACTACTATTAAACATTTTATCTTAGGTGCAAGTTGAAAATCACAAGGTGGTTTCTCTTTGTGACAGTCATGAAGGGTTGGAGCACTTTTACTGGGAGTGCTGTGGTAAAACTTAAGAGCCTGGACTTGAGAAGTGTATGTGAAAACGTCACTGTGTGAAGGCAGGGGAATAAATCTGATGGCACGAGAACTTCCTCCTGGACCTCAAACTCTTCTCCTAATGTCATTTTTCTGAGAATGCCATAAATGTGAGATTAAGAGAAACAGGTATTATCTCTTCCTTTCCCTCTGTTCCTTCATAAAATCGAGAAAATTAACTAAATATTCCGAGGAGGGAGAAAAGCAAAGACTACATTTAAACTGAAGGTTCCTTGCAGCGATCTTTGTTATTGCATACAGCACCAGGAGAAAAGATTCAAACACTTGTATTTAAATTGGTATCAGCTTAAAAGTCTCTCTAGAGAAAAAAAAAACAACTTGAAGCTTAAAATTTCTGCTGTTGTAGCATGATTTTTCCTAGATATGTATTTTTTGACTAGCTGTGTACTGAAACACAAACGGCTGCTCTTAGTTTTAAATAGGCACTTGCTGTCACCTCAAAATACCTCTCAGATCCTTCAATATCAGAACATTTTCCTAAGGTGTGACTGCAAGTATAAGAGGGTACCAAGAAAGCTGCTCAAGCTGACTGCATTCTGTACGCTTTACTGGTTATTTTTACAGCTGTAAAAAGGAGGAGGAGGAGGAGGACAAACTGCTGCTTTTATAATCTGCAACTCCTTAAAGCTCTACCACTAGAGAAAAATGTATTAATAATTCCAATCATGCTTGTGGTGTTTGTGATTTATTTTTTCATTATTTTTTATTGCTCAAACATAAAGACAAAAAAAAAAAAGAAGAAAGAGAAGTTCCATTAACTGCTGACTGCAATTCCCATTTCTTTCTTTTTTTTTTCCAGGCATCTACCACTCTTTTTAATAAGAAGAAATTGTAAATTTCTAGCCTTTAGTGATGCTTATCTTTATTTCTTGCTTTCAGCTTCCTCCTTTGCAGCTGTTTTACAGGAGCTGTGTTGGTTCAAATTAACTCATTCTGTGGCTGGAAATGATTTATGATTACCCTATGAGAGCATGTCACTAAAATAGATATACAGTAGATTACTGTCCACAGACAATGCGTTTGAGACCAGGCTGGAGGTGTTCAAGACCAGGCTGGATGAGGCTCTGAGCAACCTGGTCTAATGGGAGGTGTCCCTGCCCATGGCAAGGGGGTGGAACTAGATGATCTCTGAAGTCCCTTCCAACTCAAACCACTCTGCAATTCCATGTCAATTAAAAACCCCTTCATCTTCAAGACAGAGTACCTAAAAGGCATTCTGCATCTTCTCAGCCCTTCTGAAAGTTTGCTTGTTTGGTGAACTTAGATGTTCCCAGTGCAGAAATAAGCCCCTGTCAGACAGCCAGAGCCCATCCAGGAGATGGATGCCTGTGGCATGCATTTCCCCATGACTTCACGTTGACGTGGGTAGCAAAGCGGTTCTGCTCAGGCACAGATACTCAGGAAGATATTTCAGCATCTCGAACCCCAGAAGATGATGGTGTTCTTTCTGTCCCCTAGCTTAATACTCCAGTATACACAACCTGCCCAGTTTTCTCCCTAGTGGAATGTAGAACAGTGTAGCACTACCAACATGCCAGCTTTCTAGACCACTCTTTGGAAATGCAGAAACTAGTGACAGAAAAGCAGCCTGATTAGGAAGTACCAATCATTTCACCACCTTCTAGTAAATACAGTATTTTCCATTGGTACCCAGAATTCACCTTACTGTCAATCTTTTTGACATTCTTTAACATTTTACCTCACATCTTTGTTGCCCAGAAGATCCAAATGGAACAGGCGTTACCTGTTTACAGCAAAGAAGATATTCAGCAGCAGGAATGCTGGGTGCTCTCAAAAGCAAGGAAAACTCCTTACATACAACACGTGTAAGCCAGAACAAGCAGCTCTGCCAGCTTGCATTCGGTGTGTTTTGCTGATACTATATTTTGCTTTTTCCCAAGGGGCACAATCTCTGATTTTCATTTCAAACAGCCTCACTCCCCTTCTCCATGCAACGCACGTTACAATAACACAACTACTGCGTACACCACCAGTTTGTGCACTGTAGGTAGGAAACCAGCTGAGAGTAATGAAGTCCAGCATTCCTCAATGCTACACACAACAAAACCCCCTACATTTCTTCCTAATAAAAACAGCCAAAGAAAGAACTGCTAACCATTATAACTGGGAGCACAGTTAAGCTCACTTAATTAAGAACCGTTAATACTGACTACCTGTTCCTGCTAACTGATTTTCAAAAGGTCTAGAGGTTTGGTTAATTTTTAAAAATTGCATGCTTATTTTTCTTGTGTCTCTGAATTCTTAATTGCAGACCAGCACGTTCAAGATTTCGGGTACCGAGTTCATGCTTCACTGATCCTAGAGCCAAGTCAGAAACAGCGAAACACTAAAACTCACACAGGTTAAGCAGAATGGCACAGGAACAACTGGGAGAGAAAGCGTATGAGGAGGCTCAGTCTTCACAGAAGACTGGGAAGAAAACAAATAATTTTTAAATTGGGAAAAAGATGACAGTATTTGGCAGAAACAGCTGGAAAGAGAATAAGCAAGCACAGGAGAAACCGGGATGACACTGCCTGATACCTGACGGGCTGACAAATGACTCGAAGGCAAAGGTGGATCTACAAAGCAACTCACAACACACTTAAGAACACGAAGGAAAAAAATGTAATAGTTTTTTTTCATAAGCTTTTCATGCAATTGCACCTTGAAATTATATTGTTAATGCATTTTTAAACATATATTGCAGTGATTTCTATTAGTCATAGCCAGTTATGTGGCAATTTTAATTCCGAATCATAGAATCATATAGGTTGGAAGAGACCCTTGGGATCATCAAGTCCAACCATCAGCCCTACTCTACAAGTTCTCCCCTACACCAGATCCCTCAACACCACATCCAATCTACTCTGAAACACAGTCAGGGATGGGGACTTCACCNCTGGTCACACTATTCTTTATGCAAGCCAGGATGCCCTTGGCCTTCTTGGCCACCTGGGCACACTGCTGGCTCATGTTCAGCCGCCCGTCGACCAGCACCCCCAGGTCCTTTTCTGCCAGGCAGCTCCAGCCACACTGCCCCAAGCCTGTAGCCATCCATGGGGTTGTTGTGGCCCAAGTGCAGGACCTGGCACTTGGCCTTGTTGAAGGCCATGCCATTAACATTGGCCCATCTATCCAGTCTATCCAAGTCCCTCTGTAGAGCATCCCTGCCCTCAAGCAGATCAACACCGGGGACTGCTCTAGCACTCTTGGTTCTGATCATGAAGCAGGAGGCATCAAGATGACCTGGAAAACTTGAGGACCTTGAAAAATAGAAACAAACCAACAAACACAGGGAAATGGAATCTGCCTATACAGTGAGAGAGAGACTTTTGTGCCCTTGACTGATGGTTATTGGATCTTGTTCCTGAAAACCATGCATGGGAAAAGGCCCCACATTCTCAGGACTGTCAGAAGATGCACTACCAACTTCTCAGGACTGTCCAACAATGCACTAAGCAGAAAGATCAGGAAAACAAACATATTTATGTTCCCATTTGCTGCAAAAGTTAAGATCTCTTTGTGGAGGGTGCCCCATGAAATGGGTGCACCATTAAACCTATTAAACTTACAGCCATTCCCGTGGCTTCATGTGCCAAGCAAATCTACTCCTATACCTAAACCAAACAGCATCGGACTTGATTATTTTTATGAGTTTTAACCGTTTCCCCGACATTTTAACTTTTCAGTGACATTTCAAGGACAGAACTGCACTATTTTTCATGTAGTCTCCAGGCTGGGAGGTTTCTTTAGGCCAGGTGCCATATGGTATAGCAGATTATCCCCCTGTAATAGGGCATTAACATGTGGATTCTACACCTGGCTCTGCCACTGATTTTCGACTGATCATTTCATCTTTGTAGGTTCAAGCTTTCTCTCACCCTCCTTTGTCTCTTTTGGAGAGAGACGGTCTCCCCTCAGCTCTTTCCACTGACATTCCAGGACAGGATCCCAGTCTCTGCTTCCTCAATGGCTGGAGCCTGCTTTGAGCTAATGCCAATGAACATCGATTCCTTGCGTTTCAGCTGTTGCCTTTGTTAATTTTTCATTTTAGATTACAAACTCTTGGGAAAGGAGACTAATTCAGATCTGTCCCTGTATGCCCTATCGAGTAATGGGATACTGGTCCCTGATTAGAGTTCCTTATGTGCTGTGATAGAATGTATAATAAGGCAGAATAGAAAATACTATAGCAAACAATGTTGTCAGGAGAAGATCAGCCAAACCAAGAGGGACTGTTTAACCAGAGAATAAGAGTTCCAGATATTTGCAATGGTGGTCAAGTAAATAACAATGAAAACCAGTCAGCTAAAGACAAGATTTTCAAAAATACGCCGGTCAAACACAAAGGGAATGGGGGAAGTTTCATTAACTGTACCTCGATCACTGGATAAACAGCAGCTGCTGAGAGAAGACATTAACGAGTCGATAATAAAATCATTGCAAAATTCTACAAAACTGGGCCAACATTATTGAAATAAAGCTTTGCTATAAAGAATTTTTTAAAGCAATGTTTTCCAAGATTATTACTATTACAGTTATTTAGATACAAATGCATCTATAACCTGTGCAGTACATGGTTTCTACAACAGCAACTATTATCCATATAACCATACAACTGTTAGCTCTCAGAATTTATAAAGACTATTTTCTGCCTGCAAGTAGCATTCATTTCTATAACAACCAATTTTACACTTACCAGATTTAACTTTAGTAGTCAGAGGACTGATTTCCCCTCTCTCAGCCTTCTCCAGGAATCACAGATAACATATTCTTACCGATGGAGTAAAATACTAAATCATCTGGTTAAATATGTTAATCTCTAATCATGCTATTTGTTCACCCCTTGCCGAGTTCATGCTTTTATATGCACATATCCGAACATATTACTCCAATATCTGATTTTTCAGTGTGAGGATAAAGTATAACCATGAGACTCTCACTCTGGTTATTCTTCCTGCTCTTAAATGAGAAAGAAATCACTCATCGCATTGGTTCCACAATCCAGACAGTGAAGGTCAGACAAGAACATCCTTTATCAACACCAGATCGCCCCTTCTCAGCTCTGACTGTATAATAACAACGGGTTGAGTAATAGATAATTCTATGAGCCATATCAAATATTCATAACAACCCTGAGAACATTTAAATGGAATTCTCATTCAGCTGGAAGAAGGGATAATTGCACTGACCACATGATTCCGAAAAATTGAAAGGCCTGTCTCTAAGGAATACTTCTAAGTCTTCTTTTGAACCTAGCATGACACTCAGTATTAGTGAGAAATTGTGCTCAGGAAAAACACAGAAAGAACCTGCCTGTACATGTACATACATATCCACTTGTCTGTATCTACATCTATATGTTATTTCTAATAAACTCTAATATAAAAAATTGTAAGGGTGTTACATAAAACTTTCAGTTGCTTAAGAAAAGCCTCACAATTAATTGGCCTGTGTACAGAAAGAAGGATGTTCTTCCAGCAAGGAGCTATGCCATGATTGACCATTATACAGCATGAGGCCTTGAGCCTTATTTATAACTCCTGGCATTCCGTGCTCTTCTCCAACAAAGCACAACAGTCACTGCCACGGGAAGGGGGTGGCAGGGGCACACACCAGGGCGAGTATTCAGCCTCCTACTTCATCCCCTTCTACCAACACTAGACATGTCAGCAAATGAAAGAAGGATCCCAAAGAGTCTACAACTGACTCCATTCCTTAGCCAAACCTACTCCCTCATCCCATGAGGAGGTGCAGCTTGTGTTCTGGATGAGCCCATGGGTTTGCAGACACAAGCGGATATACAGCTATTGAAATAACTGCATCTGCACAAAGGGAACAAACCGAAGCAGTAAAGGGAGCTTTCACTGGCATTTCATTGAATTACAGAAGAGTTAGAGCTGGAAGGGACCTTAAAGATAATCAACGGGCAAGGGCACCCCCCACCAGACCAAGTTGCTCAAAGCCCCATCCAACCTGGCCTTGAACCCCTCCAGGGATGGGGCAGCCACAGCTTCTCTGGGCAACCTGGGCCAGTGTCTTGCCACATCACAGAAAAGAATTTCTATCTAATATCCAACTTAACCCTCCCCTCTTTCAGTTTAAAGCCTTTACCCCTTGTCCTATAGTTCCACGCCCTGATCAGTCCCTCCCCATCTCACTTGGAGCCCCTCTAGGGACTGGAAAGGGCTCTAAGGTCTCCCCTGAGCCTTCTCATCTCCAGGCTGAACCCCTCAACTCTCTCAGTGTGTCCTTACAGCAGAGGGGCTCCAGCCCCTCTAAGGGTCTTCGTGGTCTCCTCTGGACTTACTCCTACCTGCAGCCTTCACAACACTAATGAAATTCTTTCTCATGTCACCCTCTAGATTGTCTTTCCTTGTGAAAGGAAGGGGAAATACTGGAGTCTCATTCTCTGCCACCACAGGGACACCTGAATCACCTTTGTAGAGTCACCAAACACCCTCCTGTTCAGCTATGGGCATCAGGCAGCCACAGGAGGCTTTCAGCCCTCAGACCCAGACCTCTTCTCAGCCAGTCTTACCTCTGTCTGCTTAATTCACGTAAATCCCTGTGTCCCTGTCACCACCCTCCAACCCAAACTCCTCCTTCCCCCGCCAGAGGCAATTTGTCACAGTCTGCTGCTCTTATTCCCACAGTCTTGAAGCCCAGCAGCCTTTTCCTCTGCAAAGTGTGGTCTGGAGCAAGTCTGAAAGAACAGCAAGGGCTGTCACTTCATTTTGAGCTTGCTGTAGCATTAATTGCAGTAGCAACTATACAAATAGTCCCACTCATTCCCTCTGCTACCCGTGGCACTGGGAAGCACTCAAGCACTCCATTCTAATTTCCCATCCACGTGCAGTGGGAATGGACCTTCAGATCTTCTGCTTTTGCCAAATCTGGACTGAGCACCTATAAAAACCTTTTTCAGGGGCACGCAATTTCTGCAAGGGGGGAGTAAAAGTCACGTTCCTGATGCTGTATTCCACCCTCCTGAGTCCTAACCTTCCTAAACTACAGGTGAGCAGCATTCTTCCTGTGAATAAACTGGTCACATTGCAGAATCACGACCTCTAGCTTTTGACAAGAAACTTGAAAGAATACCTCAAAACGGGAAATAACAAATGACTTCCCTGAAAATGGGTCCTGGTTTTAGCTTACAGAGTTCAATGATGCAGTGCTAAACAAAATGCTTGCATATTTTGAATTTTTAAAGAGGAGGTTTGCTTCATTAGTATCACGAGATCTCGCCTGTTTTGCTTTCTAGCAAAATTTTGCCAAGGGTAACGTCCCCAGGAGTGCTGACGCCGGCAGGAATCCTTAACTGTGTGAGCAGGTTCTGAGCTGGTCCCAGATGAGATGTCAGTTGGAGGTTATCAGATCAGTTTAACCGTACCTGCAGCGGTTCTACCGCCACCACAAGTGCTATTTGGGGCTCATTGTTCCACGTTGGAAGCGTCACTCCATTAATTCACGGGGTGCTAGCACAGGAGATGGTGTCTGTTTCACCAAAAACGTGTAGATGGGCTACAGGCCTTGCTGTGATACCAGTGATTCAGCCCCAGCCAGGGCAGTGTGAATAACAACAACAAAAGAGGATAGATAACAGGGCATCACAGAATATTTTCCTTCATGAACTACCCCTCAGTTTACTTCATGCAATCAGGAATATTGGGTCCTCAGCTTAATCTGGTGCATGCAATATTTTAATGCTATTTTTACAGCATTGGGCTTTTTTGTGATACTGTTTTTTTTTTTAAATTGGCACCAGTCAGTGCCATTCCCTCAGCAGATGTTCGCAGTTCCCACACACTTAATTATAGTTTTATAACTGCTGTCACCTACCAGAGAGTGCACTGCAGAGTGTCATCCTAAAAGCCGCTGTGACATGCTCATTAAATTCCTCTACTACTCCGAGCACAACTGACTTCAGCTTCTGCCAACCCACACTCACGTGCCAAGGAGGGACAGGCTTCCACTTTAACACATGTATTTCACATGAATGTGGACAAGCTACAGAAAGAATCATTAAAGTAAATGACATTCCATGATTTTAATTAATACACCGGTCATTAAGTGCCGTAACGAGTAATTTTGCTTCTGAATTTCAATTACCTTGAAAAATGGAAATTCAACTGTAAATAAATCTCATTATCAACAGAGCAGGGAAACCAGAAAAAGATGGGTAAGATTGTCACCTTTCTGTTGCTTTCCCCCTCAATTGTATGAAAACTGGAAATTTTAAGCAGGATTCACCCCTTCCTTATACTCATTAGTGACAGGAACAGTGTTTGCTTCAATACCTTCACGGCAGCCTCTTGCCTCCTTTCCAGCTTAGCCATAAGGAAAATGATGAGGGTTTTGTCAGGAAGGATTGTCAGGGTGTTCTGGCAGCTCTGGGCTTGCACAGCAGCTTTCTGGGGTGATCCCCAGCACCCAGAAATTCCAAAGGCTCTCAGGCTGCAGCAGCAGCCCAGCCACCCTCACAAGGGAGGAGAGCATCTTTAGAGTGACCGCCTCCAGATTGCTCTGCAGACAGAAGAGCAACACCAAGACCTGCAGAGATAATTCATAAATTTTGTATTATCTTGGAAATGGTGGTTCTAAACAGAAGATTTGAAAATCCTTAAACACTTTTTGAAAATCATGGGGTTTTAGGTGTAAAAATATGGTAACTGTGGACCTCATCCACAGGTTCTACTGCTTTTTATCATGATTTTCATTTTGAATAGTCTGACTTACAGCAACATGACTTAAAACTTTGTAATTTCACAATCATTCCATTTTAAAAATACCTTTCTGACCTTTATTAGCATTTAACAATGCATAAATATTCCCAAATCTTCCTGGCAGATGAATAGAGAAATAGGCCTCTCCTTTCTTAAAGAACCAAATCAATCACCCAACATTTAAGGGACCAACATGAAATCAGATCTAAGGAATTTAGGGTGACTGAAGTTATTGTTATTTCACCTAAATTTTCTAAAAGAAAGGGAAGAGGACATCCCTGACTGTGTTTAAGAGTAGATTAGATGTGGTGTTGAGGGATCTGGTGTAGGGGAGAACTTGTAGAGTGGGGCTGATGGTTGGACTTGATGATCCCAGGGGTCTCTTCCAACCTAAATGATTCTATGATTCTAAATCCATACTGCATTTATTTTTTAAAGTGTATCTTTTTTCGTCCAGTAAAGAAATTATGCTAACTTGTCTTGAAATTTCCTGAAGTCACGAAATGACTATCTGTGAAAAGCTGCCAAATGAATAAAGTTAATGAACTGAAAACACAATTGCTTGTTCATTCTTTACACCAGTCACTGGTGCTGCTTACTAAATGCAGCACACAAGGACCCAGAAGGCTAAAAAAAGGAATTTTTTAAGTGCAAGAAGCTCTTTTAATATCTCCCCAAAGCTGACACCTTGCAACTGTAAAGACTTCATCTGAACATCAAGTAACATTCGAGACAGTAAGATATTCTTTCCCACGTTTAAATAAAACCGAATCAGAGCACTTTCAATGCAAAAATGATCTAATTCTGAAAGTCCATGCATAAGCAAAGTACAGTATGTAGGAATCAATTTGCTTGTGAAGGGAAATTTTTTTACGAAGGCAGATTAATGTGTGATTTCTTTTTCAAATAATTAAAAATCTTAGTGAGAAAATAACTAGTTTAAAGAGTAAGTGATCTGTACAATCACTGATGCATGCCTACCCGTTTCTCCCTATTCTTCACTCTTGTTGAAATTCTCTACTCCTCTTCTTCCAATGCTACAATCCTTTTTGTACCCAGTTTGCACCAGTGCCTCTAAGCCCACCCTGTCTCGCTTTCCTGACACCTCACCCTCGTTTCTGAAGACTGATCTCAGAGAATTTTTCTCCTTTCTCCACGTGCCCTAAAAGCACCACCAACAGCTGGAGTTCAGCAGTTCCTAAAACAAGGTCCTTTCATCTCAAAGCTGTGGCTGTGAGTGCCTCTTTCTCCTTTCTGGTATTTTGGCTGTAATTCCATCCCGCTCTCTCCGACCCCCTGGAACCCTCCTTCCCTTAAGATCCCTTTCTAAAGCACCATCTCTGTCGCTAAAGAACCGGCTTCTTTGTAAGATTATCGCTTCGTGTTATCTCTCTTGTAAACTTGATGAGGTCAGAATTACCACCCAAACCCACTGCTTTGTAGAAAAAGGCTATTTCACAGGAAAATTATTGTAAAAAAAAAAAAAAAAAGAGTAGCCATTCTGGAAAATGTTTTTCCACAGAAACTGCAATAATTGCTGATAAATCCCGTTTTCACCTTTTTTGTCATTTGATTTTTAAACTACTCCAAGTTTTTATTTAGCCATAAATTAGTTTACAGTCAGTTGCCTCAGAAGAGCAACACAAACTGAAAATATTATCTTAACCTGGTCTTTCCATTGCCAGAAATTTGACAGGGAGACGGAGGTTTTGATTCGCTGAGGAAGCCAGCGAGACTTCCTGAAGTTTCCAAACAACTCCTGTAAAGCAGAGGAGCAGTTTCCCATGGAACTTCCCTCCTCTCTGCCCGGTCATTCACCTCTATTTAAATACCACTGCAGCAACAGCACCCTGCCTTCAAACATGTTTTAATGGGTAGCATTAGGTACCTTGGAGAACCCAGCAGGCAAACGGCACATTTAAGTGGAGATAAGCTTTGTAATTTATTTCTTGTTTTTACTAAGCTCTGCTCTACACTTCTTATTTATAATAATTTCTACCTCCTTGAAAACAGCTGCTTCAAATTGGTTTTTATCATGTTCATACTTCAATTTTAAGGGCCATATACACTGCTCCACCTGTGGTATAGAGGCTTGAATTTGGTATTTTGTGATACAGCACAGGGATCTAATTTAACTCATTAGTTGTTTGGGGAAGGGTTATCTGCTTTCTGTGCACTTTCTAACTGATTTGTGGCTGTCACACTGTTTTTCAGTGTAATTCTATTATTATTTCTTATTAAAGAGACACATGTGCCCACTATTTCACACAATAATCTGAAACTGGCTGTCTCTACACAACCACTACAATGAAAGACAGATCAACAGACAAGCCATTCTTGCTAGACATTTTCACATCACATGATGAGCCGACGCTAATACCCCGAAACAGTGACTATTTTGAAAATCAACACTGTCACTCTCAACTAACTGAGGAGAAAAACAGGGAAATACGTGCATTCTTAGTTTGCTTTGACAACGTCCATCAAGTCTGATCCATTAGGCATAGCGTAAAAGCAAACAGCTCTGCTTCATCAAATTCTCACTGTGGTGTGAAGCCTCGGTATTTTAAAACATTTATTCCACCTTATTAAAGGCATTAGAATCACAGAATCACAGAATCTCAGGGATTGGAAGGGACCTTGAAAGNCTATCCAGCAGTTCCCTGTCCTTCTGGAACTGAGGGGCCCAGAACTGGACACAATATTCCAGATGGGGTCTCACCAGGGCAGAGTAGAGGGGGAGGAGAACCTCTCTCCACCTAATAACCACCCCCCTTCTAATACACCCCAGGATGCCATTGGCCTTCTTGGCCACGAGGGCACAGTGCTGGCTCATGGGCATCCTGCTGCCCACCAGGATCCCCAGGTCCCTTTCCCCTACGCTGCTCTCCATATATACATCAGGTATATACATCAGAATATACATCAGGTAAAGAGAAGTTCAAGAAGTTATGGTGGTGAAGAAGTATAGTGTACAACCAAATGTATATTGTCAAACCTCAGTGTTACACACAGACGGTTTGAACTGAACCCCAGATCTGTATAAATATGAAAAGTGGCACAGGATAATATTTTTTCCCAGATTTAAATAAACTACAAGTAGATTTTAAAAAATGAAACCATCTGCAGCAATTCAAAATGACTGCCCAGATGCAAACACCATCTACAAGAAGCTCCTAAACTACTGGTAATTTAGGGGAGTTACCAGGGGAAGGATGAATTCAAGCCTGTCTTACACCTACCTAAACTCCTCGACAGTGTCTCAGACACGGTATGTGATTTAGATGGAATCCAGCCAAAACACCAGTATTCTCCTTTTGGACACACTGCTGTTTGTTTGGAGTTCGATCCTACACCTTCCTGGCAATGAAAAGGATGGAAAACAATTGCATTTCCATGTTACCTTTCAGCACTCCAGGATGGAAGCAAGCTGTTGCAGTGCAGCAATAACAGATGATGAGGTTGGTTTTGTGCTTATGCTGGGGGTGCAGGAAAGGGCACCTGCAGAAGAAGCTCTCAAGTCCTTTTCAGTGGGCTCCCTCTTTGTCTTTCCATTTTAAACTTCTCTCTATCCTAGGTGAAATACAGCTGCAGGGCAGATCCCCTTAATAGACTAAAGCATTGATTCAGATAGCATCAGCAAAAGGATCAGGAGTAGCGAATACACATATTTGCCCTTGAAAAGATGCAGCAGAGAATCTGAGAAACTCAGAGTTCCCTCCTTTGTAATAAGTCAATGAAGACAACAGCAGCCATGACTATCTAGAATCAATGCAAAAGGGAAGCAGGCATTCTCCACAGTGACCAGGTGAGTGAATTTACTCATCCTGAGCTTTCAGTAAGTGAACCAGTCAGTCAGTCAATAAGAAAAAAAATAATAAAAAAAAGGTCACGAGATCAAGTTTTACATAAATTGTTTTAGTGAAAACAGTTTTTATGTAAACAAACCCCTCCCCTTCCTAATGCTAACATTTATTTAGCACCAGTTCAAGGTGTTTGGATTTATTGCTCATTCTCCCAGTTCAAGAGCATGCAATTGTGAAACAAAAGTCACATTCAAGAACAGTCCCATGACTGGACACTGTAGTAGATGTGGTCCTGCCCTTTGAGGAAGATTCAGGAAATCTATAGAGCTGGATCTGTGCTCCCGTGTAGGATTTCTCTGTACCTGCTTCAGCTGACTGACACCAGCATAAACAAAAAGTGGAGTGGAAGATTAAGGCCTTATGAATATACCAGCAGTGAGTTATTAACTGAGGCCATGCCATCCAAAAATTCCTGAATTTTTTTGAAATGCAAAAAACTCTGAAACAGCAAATTGTTCTGGATATTAAATGAAGCCAAACTGTAGGTTTCAAGAACAATTATCTGCTCCTTTGTGCCTTTGGCACTCCTGTTTTATACCGAATATCCTACTGTCTCTCACAGCCTCAGTACTGGTTGGCAGGTACTATTCCTCCTTCTGCTCCTTCCAGCACCTTTAGAGACTGGCTGATTTGCTGCAGTTCAGTAGATTTCAGAAATATTGTTACCAGATGAAGCTATCAGCAAGAAAAGGCACAAATACGTACCTCAGTCATATCCCCCATCACAGTTAAGTGTACCCCCTTTCTAGTGAACGTCAGACAAACCTCTTCTAAATGTCTGCCCTTGGACAAAAGCTGCCCACACATGGATAAAAGCTCTTTGCTTCCATAAGCATGTAGAACTAAATGCTGCATGTTAGAGTCCTCAAGGAGAAGCCTTGTACATGGAGTGTAAGCCTGTACCAGCAAGTTCTCTACTTTTCTGCTAAAAAAGCAAGGAAACTGGGTTTAAACTTGATGGCCTCAGAAGTTTTGCATGAGTAGTGTATCAGCCTCATTTAAGTGGTACCCAATCAATGCTTAAATGAACTGACAGTAAAAAGTGAGTCAATACATACCTATTTGGATAATATTAGCAATAAGAAAGCATCCTACCCTAAACCAAAACAAACTGTTTTCTTTAACACTCCTATAAATTTTCCTGTTTATCCTCTAGTCACAGCTCTTTTATCTTCTAGTCTTAGAAACAGTGAAGAATGCAAATACTTCCTGCTATTTCCTCAGCTGTTATAAACCAGTGCAGTTCAACTGAGGTCAATGGTCCCCCTTTTACTCTACTTTAGGATCCAACCCCTTAATCATCACACATTTATTTAAAAACAAAATGCTTTGGAAACAAAAGGCCTCTGTAAATAGACATTACAGGCTACAGAATTTCTTTCACCGCTTATGACAGCAAATATAATACAAGCTTTCTTGCTTTTAAAATTAAGATTTAAGAGACTATGGAAATACAAGCTACTCCTACACCATTGAGTACCCACTGAACTATGTGGCTACACTTCAAGTTCATGGGTATTTCACTCTTTGTAGTGGCCTGACAACAGTAATGCAGGCAGTTGTATTCCCATACAGCAATGGGGAAGGGATAGAACAACCATTACGACACCACGTTGGACACTTCTGCCTGTGGAAAGCAGACACAGCACATATGTGTGATATTCTGAATGCTGCCATGATGAGGACTTACTTGCAAAAGCACCACAAAGCAAAGCAGATGGCTCTAAAATATTTTCTGGATTTTGTAATTTCAGCTAATTGAGAATTTTGGTTCGTGACAAATAGCCTTATAACAAGGAACCAACACTTATCTGAAATTCTCATACACAGACCATGCTCAGTTACTCAATACAAGTTCTCTTTCCATTTTTATGAGAAGTGCCCAAAGTACCACCTTACGAAATTCAAGTGACCTGGGTCAACAATGCTGCAGCTGTAAGAAAGTTATTTTGTCATCTTTTCTTCCCCCCAATGCATCAATTAAGTCTTTAGTATAGTTTACAAGAGCAAAATACATTGTACATAGACAATGATTATCAACTCTATGCAAATTTCCAATGCCAGCTTAATTTTTTCCCATTACAGAAGTACTATTTCCAGACTGCCAAGCCTGCCTGATGGCTTCCTGACTTCACAACACGAACACAGCCTGATTCAGAGGCAAAGTATTTGTCATTGTGCTGTCTCGAAGCGACAAAGCCTGTCACTCCTTTCCCCCCCCTCTAAACAGATAACCCCACAACTCAGGATTTAGATTCTAAAAGAGCAAGAAATGCTGTTTTTAACTGAATGCAGTCAGCACAGTTGTAAATGTAGGTACATGAAACCAGTGAGCAAGGCTCTCTGTCAACTTCTGTGCTCTGAAAACCTAACCAGACCAGCTTATTTTAAGAACTTCACCTGTACTTTCAAAACACAAATTCACTCTTTTTTAAGAGCTAACCATTATCAGCATATCTATAAAACTAAGCCAGATCTTGAGGTCTTCACTGGTATAAACATTACTGAAGTGATTGAGATTGATCTTCTCACCTGCTACATAAACATCAGCTCATACACAAGTAAACAACACTGTTTTTTGTTTCCAAGCCTTGTTCCAANTTATCTCTTATCCATGAGAAGTTGTGTACTACATAGGAGCCACTAAGCTATTTAAGAAAGCTGCTACGTCCAAGTGTCTAAGAGCCTCCCAAGCCAGAGGACTATAAGAAACGTGAGATGTAGAGAGTCACAGAAAATCAGTCAGTCCTACCTTTGCCAAAATGATACTTGGGAAGTTTTTCTTACAAAAAGTCAGGCACCACAAGCCTTTCGGTTTCTAACTCATCCCCAGGGCGGCGGGAAGGTTACCAAACCGCTTGCTTCCCTCTCTTGAGAACACGGGGCCAATAGAAACCCAAATTATCGTGAAGTGCCACGCTGCCAACGCCTCCCAGCTAACTATGCTTGGCCCCTTATTTCATTTCACACAGTTTTGCAGGGGTGACTCAGAGACGAAGAGGATGGGCATCAACGTCGCTAAGTCGCCCTGTTTCCAGCCCCGACTGCTTGGCTGCCGTAGAAGGTTTTTTGCAAACCGCCGTGTCCTCACAACGGAGCAGATTTCCTTCAAGTAGGAGAGCAGGAAACAAATGTGGGTGTAGCTAGAGAGGAGCTCATTGTTTTGAGCTTCCAGCAGAAGCAGAGTTAGCGAGGCGTTCGGAGGTCAGAGGCGTCCCAAAGTCCGGCCAGACGAGCGGTGCTGCTCCACGGCATGTTTGATTCATCTCTCGTAGCTGCCTCCAGGCAGACAGACATGGGAAGTGTTTAATACCAGAGCAGGCAGCGCTTTTAGAAGAGTCTTTTTTTGCTTTCTGTCTTGTTTTTGATGAGACTTTTTCAAAGGCGTTTGAGAAGAGCTGGGAAAATTCTTCCCAGGGGGAAAAAGAAGTGGTAATTTGGAGAGACGAACTAACTCACGGTAGCTGCGAGGGACAATGTGGAGCACATGCTAATGAACTTTTCACTGTCTTAATTTAGACTGCTAAGGTTTCCTTGAAACAAATCACCTGCAAAGGATCTCAGAGTGAAATAACCATATGGTTTTAGGTACCAGACTGCACCCTCAGGGTACCTGGACCCATTTCTCAACGTGAGAACAAAGAATCATGATGGACTCTGGCAAAGTTTTTGTTAAATATAGGAAACAAAATATTCTTCAAGGGAGCAAGAAAAAAATGCTCACCAGAGATTTTGTATTGAACTTTCTGGAATTTTATGTACTTTTGGCACAAAAAGATAGGTTTACCAGTCTAAAAAGTTTGGCTCTTTCTTCAGAATTAAACAAAACTAAGTGCAGCTGGGTTTTTATGGGTCATTAGGCATCTTGGCAATAGTACCAAACAAATTCAAGTTCATGGAGGTCACCAGACCTGGGAAGTTGCTGTTACAGAGGAGGGACCCCTCAAATGTTGAAGCAAGAGGCTGATAGGAACCTCATGAAGTTCAATAAATACAGAGTCCTGCACCAGGGATAGAATAACTCCATGTGGCACAAAGCCTGGGGAGCAGCTTTGCAAAAGGATCCAGGAACCATGGTGATCATCAAGCTGAATGGAAGTTGGCTGCTTGCCTGCAGAGCAATGAGGGCTACCTGCATATGAGCTACACTAGCAAGAGCATCACAAGCAGGTCAAGGGAATAGTCATTTCCCTCATATCATGTCCTGGTGAGGCCACACCTGCAGTACTCCATCTAATTTTGATCAAACCAGTAGTCAATGAATACTGAAAAGATGGAGTGAGTCCAACAGAACCTGGACTAACAGGCTCAGGGCATGGAGCACACGACACAAGCAGAAGGCCGAGGGAGCTGGGGACGTTCAGCCTGGAAAACAGAAAGCCCAGGGGACCTATCTGCTGTCTTCAATTACTTAAAGAAGAGCTAGAGAGAACATGAGCCAGATTTCTTCTTGGAAAGGCCAGCGAAAGGGCAAGGTGGAACAGAGCTGTTAGAGCACAGGGGATTATCAATCTTGTGCTTGGAGAAGTGAGTGAGCTTCACAAGAGCAGTCAAGCACTAGAACGGGCCAAGCCATACACTCTCCATCCATAGGGACAGCCAAAGCTCAGCCACACAGAGTCTAACTTCAAGATTCGCCATGCTTTATGCAGGAGATTGGACCACATGATCTCCAGAGGTACCACATGACCTCGTCTATTCAATGATCGATGCAGTTCTCTTCATGGTTCTAGTGAAATATGCTACTAATGTTGGGGTTCTCACCTTTTATTTTTTAAGGCGAGTCCAAACAGAATTTAATCTTATTAAATACCCAGAAGGAAAGCCATTAAATTCTAGTGGTGACATATTTTACTGTTGTCCTTACCTCAATTGTAGATGCGTGATTATAAAAACATCAGCTCTAAGCGTATAGGTCAGTTTAATTACATTTCAGCTCAATTCAGAGAAAAAAAAAAAAACCAACTTAAAAAACCCCCAAAAAACTCTTTTGAAAAAAACCTTTGATTTCACCAGCCATTAAGTGAACTTAACTGACATCTTCTGAGGAGTCTTTTGAAATCACAGGGCTCGGGAAGGTCTGGGAAGTTCCAGAGCTACAGGTTCTAAAAGCACCGCTCCACATACCAAGAGAACACACACAGCATTAAAAACAAGGGCGGCTCTTTTGCTTTGCATTAAAAAGAATAAACAGAAAGAAAGAAAGAAGGTGTCAGGAGAGGAGGGAGTGGCATAAAATGGCCTGGAGGATCTCACCAGGAAAATGGCAGTCAGAAATACACGAGCTTGGGGAAAAGAATGGTTTTAGCTGTTCCCTCGAGTGCATCGGCAGCAGAGCCAGAGTGAACGCTGCAGATAAGGGAGAACTGCTTCAGAAGTTCCACCTACAATACACTGTACTGGGATCTGTTTAGAGTCTGTTGACACACACTTTTAACATGGCCAAGCTCACAAGCTGATTTTTGGCACGAGCTTAAGGTAAGATGGTGATTTTTTCCTTTTTAGAGTTGTTTTTGCATCCACCAACAAAAGTTCCTACAGAGACGTTCACGAAAGTCACAAAGCAACAGAATCAAAATCTGTCACTATCTTTTTTGATAAATGATTACTAGTCTCTGCCACCACAGAATGTCAGGGATTAGAAGGGACCTTGAAACCTCATCCAGTCCAATCCCCCTGCTGGAGCAGGAACACCCAGACCAGGTCACTCAGGAACGCCTCCAGGCGAGTTTTGAATGTCTCCAGAGAAGGAGACTCCACCACCTCCCTGGGCAGCCCCTGCCAGGGTTCCCTCACCCTCATCCTGAAGAATTTTTTCCTCATATTGAAGTGGAACCTCCTCTGTTCCAGCTTGCACCCATTGCCCCTTGTCCTATCACTGGATGTCACTGAGAAGAGCCTGGCTCCATCCTCCGGACACTCACCCTTTAAGATTTATAAACATTAATGAGGTCACCCCTCAGTCTCCTCTTCTCCAAGCTCAAGAGAGCCAGCTCCCTCAGCCTTTCCTCCTATGGGAGATGCTCCACTCCCTTCATCATCTTGGTAGCCCTGCCCTGGACTCTCCAGCAGTCACCATATACAATCCTACCTGCACCAATTGGAGCATTATAGGAATTTCAGTATTCCAGCCTCTCTGGCAAAAAGGCCATTCAGACATATTTAATCAGAGTACATTCCCTGTTTCCCCTGTAAAGGTACATAAATACAGTGGCTGTGCTTACACATTGGCAAACAGCTTTTAAGACTCATGATCAACAGCTATAGCCAATCTATTACCTACCAAAGCTCCCACACCATGGAAAGGGTTCAAAGTGCAGGCAGTACCGCAGGCAAAGGGCAGGGACGTAACACCTGGCCTAGATGGGCATTTCTCATTAAAGGAGCTTGGTTGATTTTTGAGAGTGACTTTTTTCCTCAACTTATTAATGTAAATAGTTAAAAACCACCCTGCAAAAATCCAACCCCACCCACAAATTGGTAGATGAAAAGAGATGCAAGGCTTGAGTCAAGGCAAAACCTGAGTAAAACACAAGGCTGAAGTTGTTTTGTTCATGTTAGTAAACACACCTAAAGCACTTATGGAGCTAATTTTTTCTAGCTTTTAAAAGAAACTGTTAAGCCTGGTTTTAGTCCCTGGGCAGGGACACCTCCCACCAGTCCAGGTTGCTCCCAGCCCCATCCAGCCTGGCCTTGAACCCCTCCAGGGATGGGGCAGCCACAGTTTCTCTGGGCAACCTGGGCCAGGGTCTTACCATCACCCTCAGAATAATAAGCTTCTTCCTAGTATCTGATCTAAATCTCCCCTCTTTCAGTTTTAAACTGTTCCCCCTCATCCTATCTTGACACAGTCCCTGTGCATTTATAGCATTTCAGAATAAACCTTTGTGAAACCTCAAATATCCCAGAGGACACTATCAATAGTTCTCCCAAGCTCTCTCCTGTTCTCGGGCTGTCCTCTGAATAGGTCCCTTGAACAAGCACAAAACTGTACTCAACAAACGTGCACCGATACCTGTGCATGGTGTGTGTGTGGCCAGAAGAATCATCTGTTGGCCGTTCCCTGTGCAAGGACCAGGACCTCCAAAGTCCAGAGTCTTTCTGACACCCCAACTTTAAAAGGCAGCCCAGGTGGACCAGCACTGTGACTGTACCTTGCCATTCTTGTACAGGCTAGAAACATGAGAACCACCTCTCTTTGCTAGGTCCAACTTAAAACAACTATTTGGCTGGGAACCCATGAATCATCACACCACACATATTTTGTTGTGCCTCTTCCAGTCCTTCCCTAAGGCCTTGAGAAGTAAGTTTAGTTTCCATCCTGCAACCCTGCTGAATGTACTTTGAGATCCATTGTCGTCCCTCAATCTGGAGGTGCTTTCCCCAGCAAAAAATAAACGCTACTATTTCAGTACGCGTGCTACACGCTCAGCAGAAAGGCAACCTGAAGAGCCAAAGCAGATCTCACACCGTTCTTTCCTACTTTCCTCTTCTTCCTGCTATTAGCACGTGTTACCATTGCCATCTCACAGTCAGGTAAGGCTCACAGCAGAGCATTTTTACCTCTGCACGCTGCCTTTCTCTCATTCCCTTCCTTGCTAGGCTGCAGCTAAGTCTTTACATCTCTTCCTCTAATTAAGCTGACCGAGAATAATAGATAATTAATTAATTAAACAGTCGAAATTCTCATCAGCAGCCTGTTCCCCCTACACCGAATGCCTCTGCCTTTCCTGCAATTCACTGTACTTCTTTAGCTCTTATCTAAATTTTCACGGTAAAAGCACCCCAGTAATCACTCCTTTGGTTGCTCTCCAATTCTCACAGAAAAATGTGCAAACTCCTTTTTAACTATTTATCCCATTTTAGTTACTCACACTGATGTCATCACTCACTGTGACTGGTAACAAGATTTTAATCCATTTAGGAGCTTAATTTTTTATTTTTTTTTTTTCCTACAGTAACTGATGTTTTGTCTGTGCTGTTTTGGGTTTGGTTTTGGGGGTTTTATTGTGCCACCTAACACACATCCCAGTGGTGTCTTCTGAGCAGCACCCATTGAGGAACACACCGGAGTGCAATGGTGTTCTCACACAGCTGTGCCCAGTAAGGTGCTGGGGGAGAATTAAGAAGCCCAGAAATCTCATTTTAAGAAAAAATAATGCTTGGAACCCTCTGATACTGGTGACACCCCCGTAGGTACTGTAGTTAGTAAGTAACCAGCTGTAGGTCTATCATAGTGGAATTCAAAATATGAAATCATTTGAACCTCTCCAGGGATGGGGCAGCCACAGCTTCTCTGGGCAACCTGGTCAGTATACAGTAAACATCCAACTCTTCCAGGATCATAGATCATAAAACATGTCCTAAAACTATAAGCAAAGCACTTCAGTTTTGAATTCTTAACGATTCCACTGCCACTGCCACCGCGGTTAGTTCTAGTGTTGATGAAAAAAAAAATAAACCCACTTTTTTGGGGTCTATTTTCAGTCTTTTCAGATCTAGATCTCAGCCCCTAATTAAAAAACATGAAAAATTTTAGGAAGGCTTTTTAGAAAGGCCTTGTGCCATGCAATTATCTTTTTAATGGAGAATTTTCAGCAGGGATCCCTTGTCCTTGGACTAGTCCTGAGAGTACTACAAATGCCTCCTAATACCATGCATGTCTAATTAGATGACTGTGGGTCCTATTCAGAAACATCCCCAGCCTGCATATGTGCAAATCGCTTTTTGTATGTAAACAATTGTGTCAGGAGATTCATTAAACCCTTTCATTAAAACCTTTTCACCCTGCATGTCCTAAGAGGGAACGTTCAGATCATACCCCAGGAAAGGTGTATCACAGAGCCCCAGTCCCACGCAATTTGAAAAGGGTGCAAAAGACAAAGCAGGGGAACATGGTTTGAATTTTTACTTTCTCATGAAAGAAGAAATTAAGCCAACACAAAGACAGGCTGCAAGGCATCAGAAGCAAAATTAGTAGCTATGCTAAGATATGTATGCTTATTATTTTATAATTTGTTCTCCTTCCTAGAGTAAATACTGAACCACAGATAGAGGTATTAAACTCCAATTCCTACAAACCGTTACCAGACTATCTCCAATAATGGAATAAATTACAACAGTGGTAGCAATTTTCAGATTTTTCTTTCAAGGCATACAACCACAGCACCAGAGGTTTTCCAGAAGCAAGCACCAGCCAAGCAATGCAAGGATTTCTGACACACCAAAGAGAGGTGAGCTGAAGGGGAAGGCAGCAAGGCTGGGCTGCATCCCGAGCAGCAGCATGGCCAGCAGGGTGAGGAAAGGGGATTCTGCCCCTCTGCTCTGACCTGGGGAGACCCCCCTGCAGTGCTGTCTCCAGCTCTAGGGGCACCAACCCCAGAAGGACATGAACTTGTTGGAGCGGGACCAGAGGAGGTTGTGAAGATGCTTAGAGTGGCTGGAGCCCCTCTGCTGTGAGAACAGGCTGGGAGAGTTGGGGGGGTTCAGCCTGTGGAAGAGAAAGCTCCATGGAGACCTTAGAGCCCCTTATATTCCAGTCCCTAAAGGTGCTCCAGGAGAGGTGAGGAAGGACTCTTGATCAGGGAGTGGAGCCATAGGACAAGGGGTAACAGCTTTAAACTAAAAGAGGGCAGATTTAGATTAGATATTAGGAAGAAATTTTTTGCTCTGAGGCTGGTGAGAGCCTGGCCCAGGTTGCCCAGAGAAGCTGTGGCTGCCCCACCCCTGGAGGGGTTTCAAGGCCAGGTTGGATGGGAGTTTGAGCAACCTGGTCTAGTGGAAGGTGTCCCTGCCCAGGGCAGGGGGTTGGAACTCGTTGATCTTTAAGGTCCCTTCCAACCCAAACCATTCTATGATTCTCTAAGATACTACCCCTGCCTGCATGGCTCAGGCCACCCAGTCCCAGGCAGGTTATCTCTGTGCAGACACCTGTCAGCCTCAGCTGATCTTAGTGCTGTGACTACCGTCATCTTTGCTGAAAACCCACCCTGCCCTAATAGGATAGGGTAGGTAAAGAGGGCTGGATAATAGAAAAGCCTGAAGCAAGGTTTCTCTGCTGTCTTAAGATTGTTGCGCATCTTATAAAGCCACAACTGAAATAAACTTTCATTTCCACAAGTTCTCAAAAAAAGGACACTGTAGCTTCAAGGCTTTGTACTAAAACTATGTCACACTGGTACTTTATGATGCCACAAGGTTACAGAAACCCCACAGAACTCAGGCTGCATCTGTTCCAAAGCAACAGGAATACAGGCTCAGGCTTAGAGCACCCTCCGTTAGGCTTCCTCCGGTCCCACTGCCAATTGTTTGGGCACAATGCGTGGAATTTGCACACAGAATAATGCAGCCAAGGGTTTGGGCTTTGCTCCCAAAGTGGTAAATAGAATCAGCAGCCTAAGAACTGCCTACTTAGCAATTTTAGCCTGATTTAAAGAAGCTTAGCGTGAAATAAGAACAATTGTTCCATAAGACAACAGTTTGCTAACACGAGGCGACCTGCAAGAAGTTGACAAATTGCAAAAATTAAGCAAAGAAGAACTACTGCCTTCAGATAATATATATATATATATATTCTATTAACAACAGTATTGATGTATTCCCTGTGCCAGGCATTGTTATGGTATGGTTAGTAGACAGGGATGCTGTTCATCCTGTGGAGGAATTCATTTTTCTGACTAAAACACCTGAAGCTGTAATTTGGGTTAATACCAGACCTATAGCAGGTTAGCTTTCTCATTAAAAACATCAGTGCCCTGACTTACAGTCCTTAATATATGCTCATAAAACCCATGGTCTTCTGTGAGATATAAGCATGTGCTTTTCTGTATAAAGGCTGGGGTTATTCCCAAGCTAACATGTGCTATAGGAAAAAAAACTCCTGTTAAACAGATTTCCAGCACTGATTTTGCATATTAGAGACCAGACATTTTCTTCTCTCACACAGTTAACTGAGCAGAGTTTCCTTATTTTAAAAGCAGCCTAAATAGTTTTTTGGCATTTTTTTTTTGTTTTTTTTTTTTTTTTTTGGCTACTGTAAGAACTGGAAAAGCAGCTTTAACTCTGCAGTTTTGCAATGGAGCAAGTTCAGAGATATTTTTATACTTTCTGCTTTGTCAAGCATTTTATACACACTATTTCTTTAATTCATTCCAAATACGTCCACTCCAAATATTTTTTCCATATCTAGCCACGAGATGTTGTTTTTTTGCTAAGAATAAACAACATTTTGGTTTACAGAAACGTCAGTCAAATCTCCTTGACGTGACCATATCTTTATATAGTAAAAGCATCCCAAGCTGCCTCGGCTGGTACGTGGGTACAAAGGGGCAGCCCTATTAGGTGGGAACCCATAGAGTCACATTTCCCTACTCTCCTGACTGGTCATACTCCCAGAAATTCCTAGTGGAAGCCACAGGATTACTTTCCCTCGGCTTCTTGTCTCCTTTTCCCCCATTGTTTTAAATGAGACCTCATTTATATCTTTGATCAGATACCGAATAGTGTTGCTTATGCAGAAGAATCCTGTTGCTACCTTATTAATTTGCATTTCCAGCTGGAGTCGGAGGATTCAGCTGGTGGAATATTAAAAGTTGTGTCACCACATGAGGTGGGGGGAGGGAGCTTGCAAATTAGCTGTCAGGTTGAATAAAATGAATAATAACTTAAGGAGCCAGCAGTTCCCATTTGATACTGCATTACCCACTATGCTTTATGATAGAGATGAAATTATGCTAATATTGAAAAACTGCTCACATCTGTTGCAAAATAGAGGCAATTAAAAAAAAAAACCTGACAGAAAGGTGAAACAGTCTTCCTCTCAGGGTAATAAAAACGTTATGCATTAAAAAGTAATTTATTTCAACGCTATTAAATTTTTGGCACTGCCTAATAAATGGTTTCTAAAGCCAGACATCATGCATATTGTGGGCTATTTATGTATTGATGGCTATTCTCTGCTTACAAACAAACTCCTACTAGTAGTTTTAGAAATGAAGCATTTAACATACATGAGAAAATAAAGGAAAATTTTACCAAATACTATGTAGACTCTTTTATTAGCCTATTTTTGCCCAAAGGCTCTCAAACACAAAGCCTTTTGCTACTGGTTTGCACGGTTCTCTCTCATTTCTGTCTTATAACGTACATTAAAGGTTGTATTTATGGTAATAGGGAAAGAAGACAGAAGATGTAGATGAGGGTGCCTGGCTCCTTTGAAGAGCTGACAACAAAACTCATTTTCTTCAGACCATCCAGCCCCCTCGTTTCACACACAAAGTATCTGCAATACCAAGAAACTCACAACGTCAATGACAAGATGACAAAACCTCAGGGCTGAACAGGGATGGCTCACTAAGATTTATTATTCCCTGCCTTTGATAAATCCCAAATGCCAGATTTTGTTGATATGTTCTCTTCTATCCAGCCTCTTAATCCGTCGTTCCTATCTTCCATACAGGAATTGCTCACCATACATTTAAATGCCATGCTCTGTAGGCACTTAACTGCATGTTGACTCCTATTTCAGGTTTTAAAACTGTTAGCACTCTACATTTCATGAGATGAGCGAGCCTCCTGATGGCTGCAAGAACAGGCACCCCCTCCCTTTTACCCTGCACAACGGGTTAAGTGACAACACTTATAAAATATAGATGACGGAAAACCCAAGCCCTGGAGAGGATGACGAGGGCACAATGTGCAGCATATAGGGCTTGTGGGCACAGTGCACGTAAACACAGCTCGTTCTGCAGCTTCACTGACTTTGTATCGCATACAAGCATTTCACTAGCTGCTCAGAGGAATCAAAACAGAAAGGACTGTTCATTTAGGTCCTGCACTTGGGCCAGGTCCTGCACTTGGGCCACAAAGGTCCTGCACTTGGGCCACACCATCCCCATGGATGGCTACAGGCTTGGGGCAGTGTGGCTGGAGCTGCCTGGCAGAAAAGGACCTGGGGGTGCTGGTCGACGGGCGGCTGAACATGAGCCAGCAGTGTGCCCAGGTGGCCAAGAAGGCCAAGGGCATCCTGGCTTGCATAAAGAATAGTGTGACCAGCAGAAGTAGGGAGGTGATTGTCTCCCTGTACTCAGCACTGGTGAGGCCACACCTTGAGTCTTGTGTCCAGTTCTGGGCACCTCAGCACAAGAGAGATCTGGAGGTGCTAGAGCGAGTACAGAGGAGGGCAACAAAGCTGGTGAGAGGCCTGGAGAATAAGGCTTATGAGGATCGATTGAGGGAGTTGGGATTGTTTAGTTTGAGGAAGNCTATAAAATTAAGAATTGTACAATTACTTGTGCATCAGCTTTTAAAACTGGGGGGGGACGTGGCTTGAGGTTTTCTCTCTGTTCTCTCGGTCCTGCTTTCTACAATGCCATGGCTGTCAGATACGCTTGAGAGAGAAACCAAGGGGAAGGAATACACAAGCCACTGAAAACCTCTTCCGGAATAAAATCAAATGCAGAACACAATAGCCAACAAGAGTAAGCAAACAAATGTTTGACCAAACTTTTGCTATAGTAACAGAGGTGCAGTGCTGTCTGTTAATGAGACACAGCACACACACATACATTTAACATGTACGTGCCAGTGCCCACACCCACTACCCAGTTTCGTGCAGAATTCCCAGGAAGCCAAGCATGTAAGTGCAGAAACAACACAACTGGGACTCAGCTTTTAGACTGGGATTCCATGCCTCCTAAAGAACCCAGACATAGAATAATTGTACCCCTGAGTTTAATGCATCCAGCTTTCTAAGTGTATGCTTGTACCATGCAATTGCCATGGCCAAGAAACCTCACCCTGGTGTCACTCCAAACCCCAAGGTTTGTAAAGTGTATTATAGCACAAATTAAAAAGAGAAATTAATCCCAAGAGTAGCACAGCTCCCACTTTTAGCCAAGCACACTTCAACTCAGGAATGGTGCCAGGTTTACACGTTGTCTGTTCTAGAGCCAGCACAATCCCTCACTGCTTGCTCAGGTATCTGAATCCTCACTGCAGATGCCCTCTTCTTCCCCAGGCCCATAAGGAATTTCAAGCTCCCTGTCCCACCTAGGCTCCCTAGAGAATACAGCAGAGGCTGGATTTCTATACAGCAGTAAAGCATGGCAGCCAGAACTAGGCCCCTGGCTCTGGAACAGCATGGAACAGTTTGGCCTATGTCATACAGAAAAGTGTCTCTGTACCCTAAACAGACAGAGCAACTTAAAAGGAAAAGCAGGCAAAGGCATCACTGCTAAACTGTAGAGCTCATTTTTCCTCTTTATTTACGTTTTTTGTTAAAGGCTAAAGATGCAGATGTTCAATGTCCAGCCAAGTTCTTCACTAAGATCATACAATCAAAAGCAAAGCTATGAATTTGGACAAGTGTTTTTAAAACAAACAAAATCCGCAGCTCAACCCATCTTCTTGCCCTGTCTGACTTTTAGAAGCTGGGGAGAATGATGCCTCTCCTCACATACAGCAGAAAGCACCAAAACATGTGGGAATGTAAACAGACATGGATGATTCCAAGGATTCATAACAGCAAGATTTCATCTCAGGGTTTTGAATTTGGACTCCTTAAAAAGTATACACAAAACCAGTGTTTAACAACTATATGCAATATTTAGTGTAGTCAAGTATATTGAGGTTCAACCAAGGCCAAGTGCCGGGTCCTGCACTTGAGTCACACCAACCCACTAAGTGCTACAAGCCTGGGGAAGAGTGGCTGGACAGCCGTCCAGTGGAAAAGGACCTGGGGGCACTGGTCGACAGCTGGGTGAATATGAGCCTGCAGTGTGCCCAGGTGGCCAAGAAGGCCAAGGGCATCCTGGCCTGTATCAGGAACCGTCCCCTAGGCCAGCGGGACTAGGGAAGTGTCAGACCCCCTATACTGGGCACTGGTGAGGCCCCACCTTTGTACTCTGACCAGTTTCGGGTCCCTCTCTGTAAGAATGACATTGAGGGGCTGGAGCGTGTCCAGAGAAGGGCAAGGGAGCTGGTGAGGGGTCTGGAGAACAAGTTTTGTGAGGAGCAGCTGAAGGAGCTGAGGGTGTTCAGCCTGGAGGAGAGGAGGCTGAGGGGAGACCTTCTCGCTCTCTACAGACACCTGAAACAGGGGTGTAACGAGGCAGTGGTTGGACATATTTCACAGAGTCATAGGATCATTTCTATCACAACTAATGCATTACCTTCTCATTCCAGGAAGAGGCATACATAAAAACATCAGTATATTCTGCTTCAAAACTATCTGTATGATGTGCAAAAGTATCTCATAGCTGAACTTGTAGAAAAACTGTTCCAAGCAATTTTAAAGTTTTACAGTGAGTCAGCAATTTCACATGAAAAACAGAAATGGAAAGTTACTGCACTACCCCGGGGTTGCTCCCACTGTTTAAGTTATGAACAAAACTATGACACATACAGGCCTCAATTTTTAACATCAAAGTTCCTCTTTTCCTCAAAATTTGAAGCAACCTCCTTTGAGATGAGCAGGAAGTTACCCACAAAGGTAAAAGGCATTTCAACTGAACTGCATCTTGCCAGAATCCAGTCTTACTAGAAGGTCTAGCATATCATTGTGCCTATTCACTTGAAAGGATTGTCCAACCATGGCAATGTATAGGTTAACTTGCTATATTATAGGTGAACAAAGGCTGTTTTGCGCAGTAGCAAGTGGAAACATACAATTTACTTGGCCATTTCAAGATTCCTAAATTGCTTTACTCTTCAGCTTTTATTTCCCTTTGTCTTTGGGAACATGATGGCTCTGTGACTCCACGGGATTGCAAACTGCAGGCATTGCTTATCGACCAGTTCATCGTGCAGCTCAAAGCATGTCAAGGTCATACTCCGATGCCGAGCCCCAGCTATAGCCCTGGAGGTAGCATGTGGTGCTTCATTAGCCACATCGAGCTCTGCAGATTCCCAATACCTAGTTGAAGAATCTGCTTTAAATCACTGAGAACATTATCTGAGATATGTTTTCCAGAATGCACAGAAAAAAAAAATAGTAAACCACTCTGGTTTGACCACGCTAAATATTTTGGCCAACAGTTTCTTTCATAACCAAAATACATACCTTTCCCTGGTTGTAAGAGCTGGGTATAATTTTGGGACAGCCTCGACCCAACCCATAGATGGAGTCCCTGGTATATAAAACAATGTGCCCTCGCTGTTGTTTAGATGATCACGTTTGAAAGTAGGTGATAGAATTTGCATTCACACAAAGAAAAGTCACATGTAAATTGGGTGCTTGGGTAAACACCAGGACCAGCATGTCAGAAATTATGTATGCAATTAGTATCACACACATGAAATGGTGCATATAATTATAGGCCACGTTTGGAAACGCATCCTGTGTCTTGACAAACATTCTGCAACGCTTCTGTGCTCCCTCACCAGGACCTCAAGGGCTGGTCTTTGCATGAGTGTCTTTATATTCACTGGTCCAGCTGTCACGAGTTTTGCCTTCCAGCTAGCCTTCTCACAGGCTCATCAGACAGGCTTATTCCAGTTTAGCCTACAGAGGGTGAGTGGTTCAGCTGCTGTCCTCAGTGCAGAGCTTTCAAGCAGCAGCTGTTGGGCAGGGATGATATTAAGCCTATATTTCTAAAGGAAAAGACATTCCTGCAGAAAAAATTTGACAAGCCTGCTTTAGGTTGTACTGAGGACTTGGTTCTCACATCTGGTCCTAAGGCTGCAATGTCAGAAACTTTAACACACTTCCCATACAGGAGAGAGGAAAGGTATGTCCACAAGTGTGGAGAAGACAATCTCCTCTTCGTTTTGCACAGGCACAGAGTATTTGTTTGACAGACTGTGCGTTTTCCAGTAGGCAATCTTTAGTTATTTATTTGTTTTTAATGCTGAAAGAAAACTTACTGCTATTATCTGAGAAAGGGCACCTCCTCCATAACAACATCTCAGCGTAATTTATCTGGACATAATTCTATTTAAAAGGGTTTTTTTTGGAGGTTTTTTTTTTTCTTTTCTCATTGGTAAAACATGTAGATCTTTAACTTAAATTCTCTTTAGCAGCGAATGCTGTATGGCAGCATGACTTACATTATCTGAGACACTTTTACTGTAATACATAAGAACTGAGGAAAAAAAAAAATTAAAACACTGTGGTTTGACCCTGCTAAATATTTTGTCCAACTATTTCTTTCATAACCAAAACACATACCCTTCCTCTATCACTTTGTAGACTTACTTTAAAATTAAGCATAGAAGGTCTGTAACTCAGGTTCCCTCCAAACTACTGTCCTGAACCATGATCTGTTTGATCACAGCAATCCACAATTTGCTATAAAAAGTTTCAATTGAAAGGATAATGAGAAATGACCTGTTTCCAAAATCACTGAGAGAACTGGAGACCTCATAACCAGTAGGAAGGAAGTAGCAAATCAAGAACAAACATACTCAAAGGAGCAAGTCCCTTACGCGATTAACTTTGGAAAAGATGAAAGGAAAGGGAACCTGGTTGTATAGAGCTTTAGGTAATTAACAACTCCAAAAGAAGTAGCTTCCAGGTGCACACAAGATGTTCTCACGTTTGAGGTGTCTCCTGTGAGGCCTTTCATCCCAGAACTGAAGGAGGTGATTCTGCCCCTCTGCTCGACTCTGGTAAGACACCACCTGGAGTTCAGCTCTGCAGCTCTCAACAGAAGAAGGGCATGGACCTGTTGGAGCAGGTCCAGAGGATGTCATGAAGATGACGGAAGGTTGGAGCCCCTCTGCTGTCAGGACAGGCTGAGACAGTTGGGGTTGTTCAGCCTGGAGAAGGCTCTAGGGATATGTTAGAACCCCTTCCAGTACCCAAAGAGGGCTTACAGAAAAGACAGGGAGGGACTCTTTACCAGGGAGCATAGCCATAGGACAAGAGGTAATGGCTTTAAAATAAAAGAGGGGAGATTTAGAGTAGAGATTAGGAAGATTTTTTTTGTGCTGAAGATGGTGAGACACTGGCCCAGGTTGCCCAAATAAGTAGTAGATGCCCCATCCCTGGAAACATTTAAAGTCAAGCAGGGGAAGTTAGACTAGACAGGCTTTAAAGGTCAACTAGCTTACCTCCCAACCCAAACCATTCTATGATTCTATGAATAAAATCCTGGTTTTGAACCTTTTGGCTGTAAATCTTGACTATGTCACACCAGAAACCATGAAACACTTGCCTAGGTATGGGAGGGGTGGCGGGTTTCTGAGTAACTGTTATTTTGCGTCATCCAAATACCATCCCCAGACACAATGAACATTTCCACACACAGATCTCTACTACTACTGCCAGCCCCCACGCAGCTTCTGCATTTTCTTCTGCACTTCCCAAACCCTGTTTTGAGTGGCATAACTATGAAGTTACAGAGCAGGTATCTGCTGATTCTCAGGTGGAGCTTGCCAAGTAGAATAATGTTTGTATAAAACTTAATAAAAACATTCCTATTCTGTGACAAAACACTTTTTGGAACTATCTTTCCCTTAACAGCCACAAAAAAAATTTTCCCACACCCATTTTTTCTTTAGCAATTACCTTATTTGACCTGGTTGCATTCTGAGGAGGTCTTAATGCCACTAGCCTAGTGCCCTAGGAGGCAGCTAGGACAATTAATCGAAAAGGACTCAGGAATCAGACTCAAGAAGACAAAAAAGCACCACACAAAAACTTGGGTTGGGGTTTCTTGAGCATCTGGGAACACCTAGTTAACATGAAGAATCCTCAGTGACTTAATACTGCCAAACACGTGTATTCTGGCTCATTTACAATCACCTTGTGCTAATATTATACCTGTCCTTGTGCTAAATTAGTTACCGGATTGTATGTGTTTGGAGGATCTGAATGCCAACAGCCAGGCTGCTGCCCCAAACAGACCACCCAAAGCACCTACCCAGTGAGAAAACATTTAAAGGCTTGGGATAGTTTTGGTACTCTTTGAGAATATGAAAAACAAAAATCACATTTCACATGTAGTCATTGGTTTTCAGTCTAAAATGGTTACCTATATGAGACTGTAGATTAACAGGTTGCCCAGAGGAGTTGTGAACTCTCCATCCGTGGAGATCCTCAAAAGGTGCCTGGGGCATGGTCTGATGTGCTCTAGGTGATCCTGCTCAAGCAGGGGAGTTGGACAGGAAGACCTTCAGAGGTCCCTTCCAGCTCAGTCATTGTGTGTGCAATGGTTCATCCAAAGATAGTGCTTACGTTACAGCACCCTCACTGAACTTTAAAAACTGCAGTTCTTCTCACTTGTTACTTCAATGCTGAACAGGTCTGCTGCTGGGATCACAAGCACCAAATGAGCGTGGGTTGTTGACAAACATGGATGTTACCCACAGAAAATCTTAACAGCTAGCACTTCAGTGTCTTCATGTGTGGACCCTCTAGTTTTTGACCTCGTCACTTTACTAGCAGGGATGAACCTACCTCATGACCTTTTTAAGGATGACTAAGAGATTGAAACCAAAATACCATCAAAACACTGCACTCACAGCCATCGTGCTACTTCGAGAGTGGCATGATGACATGATGATGATATTTGAGACAGCTTTCTCCTGCCACTGTTCCTCCACAACTTTAGAGAGAAGACAGAAACAACTGCTTTCTATAGCTTCAGCAGCACAGCAAAGCACCATTCAAAAAAATACAGCTAAAAGAAGAGTCGACCTAATTCCAACTCTTCCACTTACATTTAAAGCTTTGAAGGGGTGCCACAGGCTACAATGCTTAATTTTATCTTCATTAGTTTGCAAATATAATTTCTTTGGGGTTCAGAGACTAAGCTCCCTTTGAGCAATGCTGCTTGGCAAAATTAGAGGTCAAGCCCTTATTTTGAATTCTCTTCTTTTTAAAAAGAAGTCAGATTGCCCTGTGATCACCTCTCACTGTTACAAACCTAGAGATACTGAGACTAGACACAAAAAATTGATTGCAGTCCTTCCCTCTGAAATCTTGTAACGCAACTAAACCATTTGCATCCATCTAGAGAACGTTAACGAGCTGCTGAGTAAATCCATATCGCTGCTGGCTGAAGCATTTGCTCCACTGAGCTTCTTCATACCATCTTGTTCCTTTACACTTCATTTTATCTACTCATCTGTAGTAAAGAGGCAATAAAGCACTGCAGCTTGAAAATGAGATTATTCAGAACTGGAGTGATAGTTTCAGCCCTTGGTGAGACCAGAACAACAGTGTTTGCTGTAAACATTCAAGGTCACATCTTGGTGTTGCAGAACAAAGTTTTATTCTCAGTAGTGACTGCTTTCTAGTAAATCAACAAGAAACATGTCTTAATAATAAACAACATTATTCAGCCAATAGGCTAGAGCACAAAAAGCCTAGACTATAATTTCTATTCCATGTTCTTACCTGGGTTCTTAGATCCTTCTTGTTTGGTTCATTATCACAGACTACCGTGCTCGGACACTAAGGGTGCAGCACACAAGCCCTTCACGGGCAAACCCATTTCTTATCATCTCACCAATCTCCCCAATTTCTCACCCCTAGCATTTACTACCGGTGAAAAATGACGCTTAAGAACGTATGAGGAGATACAATACCCTTAGGCACCTTCATCTATGAAGGTCTTCAAAATAAATTTTGATTCAGACACCTAGGAAAGATGGAAAAATTATATACTGCAAAAGAAAACTTCTCCTCTCCGTGAAAAGCAATCCACAAGGGAAAAAATGAATCTCTGTGCAGATTTATCCAGTCATGCATGCCTCATATGTTACCACTACAGCACATTACCCACAAACAATTTCTCAGTTACTGAATACACTCAATTCATCTACCAGGGCTTAATAAATATTTGATCCTAATTAAGCCTAATGATTTTCTCTGCTTCTGAGATCCTGCTGCACGTCAACCAGGGGCTTTTTCTTTAGCACAACACCTCATTTAAAAGCAAAATTCTGAGAATCTGGTGAGAATTCTATGTGTTTTCTCCATCAAGAGGTTCTAAAAGGAGAAAATCAGCCATGCAAACCATGTTGTCTTCTAGGAGACTGTGCTAGATACATCCCCTGTCACCAAAAAGCTGTAACTGATAACCAAAAAACCATTTCACTTGAAATGAAAACTAAGTGTTCTGACACAAAATACTTCCTCAACGCACTCTATACATCATTACACATTTACAACCAAAGAGACAGCTTGTTGTTTTAAGCTGGTTTGCCAGGTTACTCTTTTAATTAAGGAAGAAGTTTGGGAGTTTGCATATTTATTTTAGTGCTCACATGCAATTCTCAGTGTTCTGTTTAACTGGGAAATGAGGGAGGTTTTAGAAGGTTTCTTTTCAAAAACCAGAACATTTTTTAGAAATAAAAAGCTGTGTGCCAGCTTTGGGAAAATTCATCTGTTTCCCTTAGGAGTTGGAAGGTTGCCATTAGTACTAGAAAGGTCACTCAGCCAAGGCAGGCACACAGGATCCAGTGTGGCCAGCACTGCTTGGTGGTGGCAGTGGGGAATGAAACCCCGAAACCTGAAGCTCGCTCTTCTACCACAAGCAATGTCGATGTACTCCTTCAAACACTTCCCAGGAATGGCTCTGCCACCCTGAAGTCAAATACACTGCAACAAGAAAGGTATTGTAGAAATAGTTCCTAGCTATCGAGAAAAAAAGATTGCCATCTGAATTGGCACTAATCAGTGGCCCCGGCACAGAAGGGATTTGCACATTGGCCTAGAGAGAATGTCCCCTGAGCCACCCTCCACGGTGGTGTCACGCCAAGGGAGAAGCATCAGATGCTTCTGTGACCTCTGGGGATGCTCTGCTGCTGCCCAAGATCCTGTACCCTTCCAAGAGGGTACATTTCACGCGTTTTCCTCCGGGCAATTAATGAAGAAAGTCGAAGGCAAACATTGCTCCCTCCTGCTGAGCCCTTCGGTGAAAATGAGAGCCTCAGTCACTGACATAAAGAACGCTGGCAAGAACGGGTACTCAAAACTAGTTTAAACTAAACATCCTGCATTGTTTCATCAGCCAGCTGCAGGAGTTCTAATTTATTTTAATTCATGCATCTAGCAATTCCAGAAACAGCACGTTTCAGCAGCAGTGCCAGTATCAGCTATTTAGGCAAAGGCAGTTAAAAACGTGAAAATAAAAAGCTAAAGCTAAAAAGGAATTTAAATGTGGATGGAGACAACCTAACTTCTGATTAGGTTGAACAACTGGATTAGCTTTTCAAGCTTTGGCTAGAAATTTCAAAAGTAAACAAAGCTGGAAAGCTCAGGTATATCCCAGGAGACTTCATGGGACACAAGTAGACACTTGTGCAAGAAACGACAAGGGATGGCAACACGGGAACTAACAAAAAATAAACCTTTAATTTTATGGGATATTTAGAAGAGAATGGCTGAGAGTGTCTCCTAGACAACAGTGTCATGTATGTGTTTACATGCTGGGCCGGATTTAGAGAAGGAAGGAAGAACAACACAGAAGGAACCTTCTACTCTCCCTTTGGTACCGCACTGGGGTTTAAGGAAACCAGCACTGCCAAACTCCTCCTACTTTGCTGGCTTTCAGACCATTTACATAATTAATCTATTGTCCATATACATTTCCTTCCATCATTGCTTGTGTTCAATCTGTCACCTACTGTAAAACCTGACTGTTATCCAGTTTATTGCACCCAAAGTCTCTGAACTCACCAGGATTGAAGTTTGTGGCAGAAAACACTGCCACGATTCATAACAACGAGCAGATTCCACACACACACTGCAAGTCTAAAAAGTTTGGATTTTCAGTATGACACCACTTTAAAGATGATTTGCTAAGTCAATAGATGAAGATACCTGACTAATGCACAGGCTGAAACATAATAAAATTCGAGATGTCCCCAATTTGCATAAGGGCTTCCAATAAATCCACTCTGAATATTTGATGTTCTAGGAACGCTCTTGATTTTTAGAACTCCAGGGCAAAATTAGCAAACCAGTCATTTGGATCTGTCTGTCCTCCAGTTTTTGCTGCAGAGTGAAATTTAATTTGGGGGTTGAAATGTACTGCTGCTCTTTTTATTTCTTATTTAACCCATTCTAATTTCTTATTTAACCCCTTCTGGTTTTTAGGGTGGTAGAAGGCATGATGTAGATTGTTTAAAATGTTTCAATTTATATTTTTTTTGAAGAAAACAATGGGTTGTTGCATTAGTGAACTATATATCGAGAAACTAAACAGCTAAAGGCTGGTTTTGCAGAAATACTTTATGATTTGCCATAAAAGCTATCTAAAGCTATAGTTAAGGGAACAGCATAAGAATGACCACATTTGGCCTTGTAACCAACCTAGTACATGAGGTATCATAGAGTTGCTTTGACAGAAGAATAAATGGATAATTATCTCTGCCCAGGGGACTGGGAAAGCTGACAATCATCTGTTACCTATGGTGATGAATATCCCGTTGCTTTACCACATGCCTCCTGATTTTTAATGTGCAGTGGTGTAAAATGACTGTCTAGACCAGGTTTTCTTCCATCTTCTTAGTTCACTCAGAGTTCACCTGAGCAGCTTAAAGGAGGCACTTCCTATACCTTGCACACAAAGCAGACAAATACTTTGCTAATTCACAATTACAGCAGAAGAGACACTTCAACAATGAGGAAAGGTGAGGTTTCTTCCAGGGATTTCTCTGTTCAGTCCAGCGTGCTTTTTTTTTTTTGACTTTCTGTAACCCTGTGCCTTGTGCTTGGTTTTATCTGTGCACGGCTCTTGTGCTGCCTGTGTCCAAACAGAAAAAAAAGGAGCTGTGCTGGCAATTTTATTTATATGTAGGGTCAAGCAGCAGAGGTCATTGGCACCCAACTAGATCCCACCTGAAGTCAGCAAAGGAATAAACACACCCTATGTAAAACCACTTTACTCTATATTTCCTTAAATATAGTCCTTTCAGAAAAAAACCAAAAAATTCTCCCAGAAAAAGCAAAAAAGCTACAGTTAAATACCAAACTCATTTTTTGGCAGAAGAATTACTGAAGAGGTGTCTGCCCTTTCAGTCAATCCAATCCCACTGCTCATCACTTTCTTAGAGTAACATTTTTTTTTTAATGAAATCAGGTTATATCCTTATCACTCAAATGAGGTGCATTCAAAGTACTGTGCAAAACCAGCTTTTACTGGTAAAACCTTAACAACATTAAGAATGACTATTTTTAAAACATAAGTGAAAAATTTGGAGGAGAGGGAAAGATTCGGATACAACTATGACAGGGGAGAAAAATAAACTACAACCTTGTTGCACAGGAACATGTCCAGGTGGGTTTGGAATGTCTCTGAAGACAAAGACTCCACCACCTTTCTGGGAAGCCTCTTCCAGTGCTCTCGCACCCTCAAGGTAAAGAAGTTCATCCTCATGTTGAGATAGACCTTCCTGTGTCCAAGTTTGTGCCCCTTTCTCCTTGTCTTGTTACTGGGCACCACTGAAAAAAAGACTGGCCCCATCCTCCTGACACCCACCCTGTAACTATTTATAGGTGTTGGTCAGTTTTCCCTTCAGCCTTCTCTTACAAAGACTAAGAGTTCATTACATCTCTAGCCTAATGTGCTTAATTACATCACCAAACACAAGCAACTATTCAGCCAGCAGATCTTGTCTGAGACCTTGGTGTCAGCCATCAACCTGGTATTTCTGTGTAGGACAGGACTTCATCATTTCAAAGACCTGGCAAGCTCAGGAAGCCTAGGAAGGACAACTCAGGGCTCAGTGTCGGGGGATTTCCTCTTTAAAATCTTCATTGATGATGTCGATAGGGACATAGAAAACACTATCAGTGAGTTTGCAGATGACACCAAATTGGGTGGGAGTGTTGATCTGGTTGAGGGCAGGGATGCTCTACAGAGGGACTTGGATAGACTGGATAGATGGGCCAATGTTAATGGCATGGCCTTCAATGAGGCCAAGTGCCAGGTCCTGCACTTGGGCCACAACAACCTCATGCATCTCTACAGGCTTGGGGCAGTGTGGCTGGAGCTGCCTGGCAGAAAAGGACCTGGGGGTGCTGGTCGACGGGCTGGTGAACATGAGCCAGTAGTGTGACCAGGTGGCCAAGAAGGCCAAGGGCATCCTGGCTTGCATAAAGAATAGTGTGACCAGCAGAAGTAGGGAGGTGATTGTCCCCCTGTACTCAGCTCTGGTGAGGCCGCACCTTGAGTATTGTGTCGAGTTCTGGGCACCTCAACACAAGAGAGATATCGAGGTGCTGGAG
>VZTM01022464.1:92998-106683 GCA_013400555.1 Jacana jacana
AGATGGTTTTCCTTGGTATTTCATATAGCACTGTCTCCTGCCTGAATACTCTAATATTTCTTTCCTAATATAGTGCCCTTTAGCTTGCAGCTTCAAACAAACAGTAATAAAAAAAGGTGACAAACACCTACCATCACCTGGTATTTACAGAGTATCAGAAAGTAATAAACTGGTTCTGCATCTGAAGTTCATCCGAAGCAGAGCTGACTCACTTGGATGGTTCATTTTTCGCACCCCCCCTGTAACAGTGTGGTCAAACACTGCTGTGTAACACATTACAATTCAAAAAATACTCTTCCAGAAATAAGCCTGTAATATTTTTACAAATCACATCAATTTCAAATTAAGGATTCCAGCAAGCTTAAACCTCCCTTCAAGTCAACACTACATCTAAACACCTACTTTGGTATCAAAAACTACAGGAATGAGACTACTAAGATCAGCCCAGCATAATTTCTATCACCTCTCTCTTAGATTTACACATTTGTCATTAAATCAGAGGTATTCCTTTGAAAGAAAAGCATTACCAGTATGGAAATGCCAGAACTGGACAGTATTTTGCTTCATAAGGTATAAAACCAATCAAGTTTCATTAATGTGCATGGATTACCACCTTCTACCAGTGTCAGGAAACTCAGTTTTTCCTATTGTTTCCAACAGCTTTGTTACCTTTAACCACAATCACAGATGTGTAATGAACAAGTAATTTGGAAAAGGAACAGAAACGTAACCAGGAAGACATCTGCCCTGTTTGCTACAGGGGCTATTGAATTTAATAATGATTCACGGCCAAGAAATGTCACAAACCTGCCATTATCATGGGCAATTTCTGCACATATTTAGACAAGCAATTCCCAGAACAAAGCCAGGATGCTAGTCTGAGAATCTAACAATTCTCCTTCTCTGATTCATGTTGAATTTTTTTAAGCAAGATTTAAAAAAAAAAATAAAAAATTGTATAAAACAACATGCAGGAATAGGAGGAATAGTCTCTCAGCAGTGTCTTTAGCAATTTATCATTATAATGTTCAACTCATCCCTGATCTTATTCTGCTTTTAGCTATATATCCTTTATGCTGCTCTAGACACAGACTTCAGTAATATTCCTACTGCCCTGTAACAGCAAGAGGAGATGACTGGGAACAGGGCACAAAGGTAAACAAAGGTATTTAAATAAATGCTGGCATTAGGACCAGGGGCAAACTACGGTACTTGGCCATACTCTGAAGAAAGCTCCACCTGGTACTTCTGAAAAAGAATGGTCTGTCCGTTTATTACAAACACTGTGCCCTCTATGAAACGGGCAGTATGAAGCCCAAAACGGTAACAGCTTTAAAAAGCATTTTCATCATTGGTATTGACTGAAGATGTGTCATTGCTGCATTAAAGCTACTCCCAACCTCTAAAATACCATAACAAGAAACCAAAGAATTTACCAAATAAGGTCCAGTTTAAAATGTAACTTGAAATTAAGCTGCAGAGTTAGCAGTAAGGAATGAGTTTAAGTATGCTGTCTGGTCAAAACAGAGCAAAAGCCCACAAAGACTGTTTAAATTCCTAGTATATATTAATGTGCAAGGGAATGCTGTTGAAAAAATAATTACTGACTAATATAGGGTCAGTTTTTCCAGGCTGAGTATCAGGGTACCCACAGCACAATACAGAAATAGGGCAGACAATTGGAATATTGCACCTGAAAGAATCAATCAACTGAAAGCTTTACCTGACAAAGTTTACTCTGTGACTGCGTCTCTATTCATCCACATATCCCTGAAGCACCTGATGAATTCCTTCAGAGATGAGATACCACAACCACAGTAAGGCTACAACCTCCTTGTTTTCAGAAAAGGAAATTCAATCAAGATTAAAAGCTGGCCCTTTCTGCTGCAGCCACGGGACACTGGGTGGGAGAGTGGGAATAAAAAATAGAAAAATCACACCCATCAATACTCTGAGAATCTTCTCAGCAAGTCCAAAAGCTTGTGTTCACATTTATAGGTAAACGTCCACTGAGAACCAGTGAAATACACCATTTAAATACACCACACCTTTAAAAAGTGTGACACAACTTCCTGCTTGCTTCCTTCCTTCAATCCCTTCAATTAGGCTTTTCCCACGCAAAACAAACTTGACCCTTTAGAGTAGGGATGGTTTTGTAGGGCTTGCTCTTGGTATTGCTACCGGACTACCTTTGAGGACACACTTGTACCCCAAGGGACAGCAGTGGCTGCCACACCACAGCTGCTGAGAGCTGCCCTCTCCTCTCCTCACCTCTGCTGAGTAGAGTGTAGTATCCCCACACTCTCCAAGGCAGAGCTCTGAAAAGCCACTCTGGAGCTTTCAAGGTGACAGGCAGAATATAGACTCACTGAATGGTTTGAGTTGGAAGGAACCTTAAAGATCATTGAATTCCAGCCCCCCTGCCCTGGGCAGAGACACCTCCCACCAGACCAGGTCTCTCAAAGCCCCATCCAGCCTGGCCTCAAACACCTCCAAGGACATCGACACAGAAAACCAGATGACTGTACCAAAGGTCTTAGTGAAGTTCTCCACCCTTTCGGGAAAGGAAATTGCACCCTGGTAATTAATGAACAGAATATTTGATGGTACCACAGCAGTAGAGTTTAGTGTTTGCTAGGATAGCTTTCCACTGCAGAAACAATGGATCATGCCAAAATTGAAGACGATTTAGCCCAAAGTCTCAAATGGTCTAAGACACAGAAACATCCTCTGCCACAAAAGTAGCTAAGGTTTCCTACATTCTTGATCGATGTTTGTCCTACTTCATAACCTCATTGGGATCAATCCAGGCTCTCAAATCACACTGGAGAAAAATCACAGTTTTTCTCAAGACTGACTCTATTTTTAATGAAGACTTAACCGTTCTTTTAGGACTCTCTTGTTGCAAATAGGTGTATTTCAAAAGAGTCTGAATCCACCTTTATTTTGATAACGAGCACATGTATCTTTTAGCATGTTCAAGTAAAAAGCAGATTTTGCACTTGTGCGTTTTCCTTCACAAATGGAACAAAATTCATGTGTCCAATGAACAGAAAGAGTAAAGTTACAGCTTCTAAAAAACAATCTGTTAATAAAAAGTATCATTGTCACTTCTCTGTTGGCCAGTTCAAGCTTTAGAGATAAGGCATATTTAGACAACTTGACCTACAACAGGTTAAGTTTATTGTCTTTCCTACCACCTCTGCAGTGATAAACAGCACTGGTAGAAATGAACCACCAGCTAAATGTACCATTGCCAAATGAAAGACTGGGGATCTACCACCACACAAGTAAAGCAGCTACCAGTAAATTCTCTGGTAAAACTATTTATTAGAACAATGCATTTTTCTCAGTTATAAGAAAATTGTTTTTCACTAGAATCTTAGCAGGCAAGGAAATAGCAAATAGGAAGATGAAGGAAACCCTTTGAATGATCAAAAGAATGCTAAATATGTTCTCACTGGAATTGGGAAAAGGCAATTATTAACAAGGAAAGATCTATGATAGGCTTTCTCAGCAGAATGTACCTCTTACCCTCAGACTGAAACTGTCACTGAACATTGGCCAATAAAGGTAATGATGAGAGAAAACAACAAAGTCAGTGTTAAAGTTGGGACACTGATTTGCCTCTAGCCTGGACAATCTGGAGACCTCTCTAGTTGGACCTCGCAGGGCCCTCACCAGGAACGTGAAGAACCAAGTATCAGCGTTGCAATCTGCACCTGCAACGTGGAGCAGAAAATGCAGTGTGCATTTGAGTAACAATATTTTAATAATGGAAATAATTTTTTCAAACTGTTGATGATCCTGAGGAATAACAATTTAGGGAAGATGCTTTTTGTTTTATATTTCACCCTCGTGACTGATTTTTCCGTTTCCTCTATTTGCAAAGCTATCATATCCATGGAATGATAAACACCATCCAAACAGCTGAGCCTCCACCACATGCCCTCAAATAGTTCTGCCTTGTTATGGCTCTAGCGAGTTAAGTTATTTTCAGCAAAGGTCATTGAGTTGTGGAGTTCATCAGAAAGCAAGAAAAACAAAAAAATCCCAGCATTTTTCAGTTTTATATCTATTGCAGCTGTCAAGGCACAGTTATTCTAAAAAGATCTGATGAGCAGCCTGAATTGAAGTGTCAAGATATGCCCATTCTTACAGAGAAAGAGATTTCTCTTGTTATAGCTTTGTTGTCCTTTTCTCTTCCGGTAAATCCATATCCATAGCTGAATCTATGCCCTAATTCAGAAATCAGATAATTGTCACACAGGTCATTATGGTCAGAAATAAGCCTATTTACAGTAATCCAAAGATTTGAAATCTGGTTCAAAAGGGGGCCCTTATGTTGCAGATTCTGAGGTATGCCACATCAGTCTCATTCTCTGCACTCTGACTGTACCTGCACCTCACCCAATTCTCTGCAAAGCCAGTGTGAAGCTTTACTCAATCACAATTAGCCCAAAACTTGTCTTGTAAATATGCACTTGGAGTTTGGAATGTAACTATGCCTCATACAGTGTCTAGAAAAAAAATTAAATGCTGTATTTATTCCACATAAAATATTTGGAATGAACAGTGAAAACAAAACTATCCCTTGATAAATATACCTTGGGCTGACCCTGTAGGGACAGAGAGAGCAGTTCAAATTCCTTGTTTTATTCCAGACACAGAAGAGGCCATGACCAGACTGGAACCCCATGTGGTCTCAATCTCAGGAGACACTTGCATTGCCAGCAGAGAAGAGCCTGTCTCAAATGGACTGGAGGTTTTAACTGACTTCACACAGACCAAATTGCTACGCTATCATACATCCCAGGTGAACACTACTTGCCTGGATTGGACTGAAACTAGCCACCTAGGCCTATAGAGACTATTATCTTTGCCCAGGGAGGTAGTGGAGTCCCCATCCCTGACTGTGTTTAAGAGTAGATTGGATGTGGTGTTGAGGGATCTGGTGTAGGGGAGAACTTGTAGAGCAGGGCTGATGGTTGGACTTGATGATCCCAGGGGTCTCTTCCAACCTATATGATTCTATGATCCTTTTTTTTGCCAGACAAGCATGCTTCCCCACATGTTTACAGTCAAAATGTCAAAATACTTAAAATGCAGCAATCTATGGTTATTCCTTTAGTCTCTACTTCAAAGTAACAGGATTTGTCATGCTGTTCTTTGTGGAACAGTGTCTACTACAGAGTACACGCAGATGTTATATAGAAATTAATCACACAGTGACCCTTGGCCAATAAACAGCATCAAGTCGAAGAAGCCGTCAAAGAAGTGACTGAAAACTTCAGGTTTGCCACATCCCAGTTCACGTGAGCTGCACGGCTACGCCTGTAGGGCTAATCCAGCTGCTGTGGCCTAACCTGAACGGTCTCACACTGACCTTCGAGATTGGTTTCTTTATTTGTTGACCTGCCCAAAGCAGGGCAGGGATTTGCATGGTTATGCTGGCAATCTTGGTATTGATTATCAGTACCAGTGGCGCTCAGCAACAGGGCTACCATCACTGCTTCATTACACTCACTGCCACCCAAACCCAGAGAATACCAGTTCTCTTTGTTCATCACCACAGACAGGATGGACTTTTCCTTAATTATAGAATCATAGAATCATTTAGGTTGGAAGAGACCCTTGGGATCATCAAGTCCAACCATCAGCCCTACTCTACAAGTTCTCCCCTACACCAGATCCCTCAACACCACATCCAATCTACTCTTAAACACAGTCAGGGATGGGGACTTCATCACCTCCCTGGGCAGCCCATTCCACTGACTGACCACTCTTTCTGTGAAAAACTTTTTCCTCATGTCCAGCCTAACCCTACCCTGCTGCAGCTTGCAGCCATTCCCTCTTGTCCTGTCACTCATTGCCCGTGAGAAGAGACCAGCACCAACCTCTCTACAATGTCCTTTCAAGCAGTTGTAGAGAGGGATGAGGTCTCCCCTCAGCCTCCTCTTCCTCAAACTAAACAACCCCAACTCCCTCAATCGATCCTCATAAGACTTATTCTCCAGGCCTCTCACCAGTTTCATTGCCCTCCTCTGCACTCGCTCCAGCACCCCGATATCTCTCATTTTGAGGTACGCAGAACTGGACACAAGACTCAAGGTGTGGCCTCACCAGTCCTGAGTACAGGGGGACAATCACCTCCCTACTTCTGCTGGTCACACTATTTTTTATGCAAGCCAGGATGCCCTTGGCCTTCTTGGCCACCTGGGCACACTGCTGGCTCATGTTCAGCCGCCCGTCGACCAGCACCCCCAGGTCCTTTTCTGCCAGGCAGCTCCAGCCACACTGCCCCAAGCCTGTAGCCATCCATGGGGTTGGTGTGGCCCAACAATTATTGCTAGTGATAATTTCTATCAACTTCATATAAGGGAGATGAAAATTTCTACACCACTTGAATAACTATGCCAGAATTGATGCATTTCCATTGACTAGGAAGCACGTTTAGGAGACATTATCATGATTGCTCATTACACACTTTTATGAAAAGTTAATCCACGCAATCATCTTGTTTTCCCTCACTTGAGGATGAGAGTCATTGCCATGAGTTTTCAGAAAGGAACTTACAAGTGCTGTTACAGTGTGTAACTTGTGCAAGGGAACACAAAAGTTACTCATGACAATGGTGAAATTACAGAGGGACAGCAAGAGGGAAAGAACTACACGTCCAACAGGCCTGTGTGGATCCTGTGGTTACAAAGGGAAAACGGGGAGGTTCACACGCAGCAAGGTCATGGCCAGAAAAATCAATCAACAGACGAGGTGCACGCCTTAAGGCAGGATGTTGCATTTTTAATTCTGTGGAGATTTCCTCTTCTGTTAACTGTAGAGCACAGCCTATGGCTACTGCAGCTGGTAACGCCCTTGGATACATCAACTCTCATGGATGCATGAGGGCACCAAGTGCCAAACCAAAGCGGGGAGGAAATGAAGAAAACTTGAGTAGAAGATCTCCATCAGTCCAGGAAAACACCAAGTATCACGCAGTGCATACTGTGCCAGAACCTCAGCTGTTGCTTACGAGGGATCCAGGCTTTTAAAATCTATTAAGTGGTTCCTTCCAATATTAATTCAGTTGTGTAACAGATGGGAAAGATGTTCTCTTTGCAGAAAGAGATACTTGTTTTAAAAGCTGCCTCATTTCTATTTGGTAAGGAACTTGCCATCGAGGAAAGCACATCTTTGATTGCAGAAACTAAAATAATCCTGAAACCTCAAGAGAAAAACAAATTAATAATTTCTTAACTACTCTAAGCTTTGTTTCCCAATTTAAATGTGGCAATTTATGCAAAAGCCTAAAGCCAGCATTTTGAGTTGATACAAAACAATGGAATAACCTTTCAAATAACACACCTACGCTATTACCTATTGCCTAAGGTGATTCTCTCCCAACAAACATTTTGTCCATGTCCTATTGATTTCGTCAATGTTTATTCATCCTCAAAGTTCAGACTAAACAGTAGGTCATGCAATTGGTGACCAGACAAGGTAGGCAGAGCTTGCAACACCCAGTACTTGAGTATTCTGCAAGTGCATCGTCGAAGCTGCTTGTGACAGTTGAATAGACTCAGACACGTACAGGAATCTTTTAAAGCCTTCAGAATAAGAACAACCTTTGCCCAGGTCACCCTGATTTGCCAGATATTTGACAGACAAGTTATAAAATTCAATGAATAAACATGTTGTAATAAGTAGCTGAAACCAGCTGACTCAAAGGTCTTTCAAGCTTGCATTGTTGTGTTAACTGGCCTGTAACGGACTCACCCAAAGAGCCCAGGTTTCCACTGGAAACAATTCTCCAACTCTAATTAAACAACAGTGACATCCAATGATAGGACAAGGGGGAATGGGTGCAAGCTGGAACACAGAATGTTCCACTTGAATATGAGGAAAAACTGCTTCACAGTGAGGGTGAGGGAACACTGGCAGGGGCTGCCCAGGAAGGTTGTGGAGTCTCCTCTGGAGACATTCCAAACCCGACTGGACACGTTCCTGTGTAACCTGCTCTAGGTGTTCCTGCTCCAGCAGGGGGATTGGACTGGATGAGCTTTCAAGGCCCCTTCCAATCCCTGAGATTCTGTGATATACTATTGCCAACAGCAAAACAGATTTAAACATTTAGAGCTTTATTTTGACACTACTGCTTTTTATTCTACCTGGACCCAAGGAATACAAAGATTGGAAAACTTAACAAAAGCATGTTCCTCTCCAGGGGCACATACTAACAGGATTTTCAATCTGAAATTAGTTGTCAGGTTTTATTCAAATTCCATTTAGAAGCCAGCTCTTGGTTAATTTCAGCTGTTCCACCCATTCCTTATTACTACTATGTATATTTTAATAACTACCTAGACAAATGCAAATGTTTCTTGACCAATTATGTGGTTTTCCAAGCAAACACTTGGCACATCTCGCCACAGGAATCTGTGCATTGAAGTCATGTGCATGAGACTTCCAAGATGACAGGAAGACACCTCAACACCATGCTGACCTGCCGCCTGCCACTTGAGTGTTTTCCTAGAAAACCACCACGCAGTCAGCTGCTACAAAGCAAGAAACCACACAACTATTGCCAAGTCGGTGGATTGAGGTTTCTCCCATTTACATAAAGGAGGGAAATCCAGACAGGGGTGAGGAGGCCAGCCTATGGCAACATTTGCCTCTATATCTAATACAAACCTCAGAGGACATCAAGTTCTGGAGCTCAGAGTAGTTCAGTAAAGTCCATCTGCAGAACATCTATAGGCTCTGTAGGAATTCAGACATTTTTCTGAGCCTTTGAACTCCAAGCTCTTGGTTTTAAAATTTTCTTTTTTAAATGGGTATCTGATGATGGTGCTTTTCAGAAGCCTCAACCTTAAGACAAAACTGAACTCCAGTAAATTAAACTGCACGTCCCAGTTTTAACAAAGCACTTTACAGTTCATGCAAAGCCATTAGAGGGAAATGCTCTGGGGGAACGTGGGGTTGTTGGCTACTCCAAAAGGAATCAGCAGGTTGTTGGCTACTCCAAAAGGAATCAGCACGAAGTGGGGATTTAGCTTTAAACATTCAGGTCTTACTTTTTAGGATGGCTTTGAGGAACCTGCCTGCAGATACAGTTGGGATGTACTTTAAGGAAGGTTTTTCAAAAGCTTTCAATATTAGCTTAATTCTGCTTCCAGGAGGCCAAGGTCATTGTTCACCACTGTTTCACAAGCAAAAACAGAGTGTTTCAGTACATTCAAACATGCCCAGATTTTAAGCCACAGAATCTAAGTTTTTTTGTTTAACACACACTTCATATCCTTATTTTTAACACAGTCTTACAAAAGTTTTATTCTGACTTTTAAACTGCTACTTTGGGGCCAAATTCTAACACTGCAAAATCCCCCATCGTCTGCCTTTTGCTTTGTGCAGGACTCAGAGGGGCAGTAGAAAACAAAAAAGTGATTTTACACCATTTGGAGACCCAATGGACCTCTGACAGCAAGTTCCAGCTGCCTTGATTTGGCTAACCATCACCGTGGAAAGATCAGCTAATTCTATATATTAAAGGCTAAGGAAACAATTGGAAACAATTCCTTCCTCTGCTAAGAACTCGACTGTACTGGAAGACTAAGCGTTATTAAGACTGAGGAACTGGCTCTCCCAATCAGCTGTCCCTTCACAGAAGTAACAGAGCTTATCTTCCCATTCTTGCCTCCTCTGCTTCCTTCTCTCCCAGGAAGGAAATAAGATAATAGGATCTTATTAGATAAACACTATTTATCTCCTCTGTCCTCACTTCTACTTCCTTCGACTTTGGAGAAGAAATCTGCTGCTTTCCAGAAGCTCCAGAGACTTGACAAAGATTCAGGGTCACACATACACTTCTCTCCTGTGTCCAGGTGTATCTCTTCTCTAAGTTCACTTGGATTTATTGAGAGGAACCTCAGGAGTGAGTGAATCCTACAGAGGTGCCTCATGGAGCACTTCCAAAGTTGAGAGCCTTGCACACACTTTTGGCTTCAAAAGGATAGGGCAGCTGCTACTTTTGTCACCTGTTGGTGACAAACATGGACTAGGGAAGTTATGCATGTTAAGAGTCTCCTTTGCACAAGGTTAGTTCCTTTTTAAATCAACTTACACTAAATGATTCTTTTATAGGGAACAGCAGAACCTTTCTGTGAAGCGAGTCATTAGGAGTCTCAAGTGCAGAAACAGCCTAAGTGCTCAAGTTGCCTCCAGCTGTAAAGACAGCACAGCTTCTAAACAGCATTAAACATTCAGGGACATAAGCCACTAATGAAACATACTAATTCTTAAGCCACTAATATACAGAGACAAATGCAGTCTTACACACAAACATAAGCAGGTAATGCCTTTCGCGAGCCACCCTGAAACAGATTAAAGCCTGCTTATTAGATGTATGGTTAAGTGCTTACTTAGGAAGAGACAGTGCATCAGCATCCCTTTCTCTTTAAAGTATGAGCACACAGGTGGATAAACTCTAAAATTCTCTACTATTTATGATGCAACTTCACTACCAAACCAGTCTTTTTCAACCCCCAAAAAAGTTAGAGTCAAATGAAAGTCAAAGCTCAAGGCAGAAGCAAAAATTAAACTACTCCAGTATGTTTCATATGCAAAAAACACCTGCTTTTGACTATCAACTTTTATATTTTTATTTTAATACTTTTCTCTTTAAAGACAGAAAATGAATATTTTTGAGGTTGCAGAATCTGAAAAACATTGATTTCAAAGGACAGGGCTTTTTTTAGACAGGTTAAGCAACTAAAAGCTTGAGCAGCAGAGTTAAGAATAGTAATCCTGACAGAAGATGCTCTTTGCTATATTTGATTTTTAATGAAGTGATTAATTTTACCCTCTCTCTTCCCCCAAAGCGCAGGTCAGTGATAATGAGCAAAAGCTGCTGTGAGAATCTGAGAATCCCACCAGTCCCTACTTCCTTGGGATCTATCAGAAGGTCAGAGCTCAGCCTAAGCCCCAGAGCCATCAGAGAGGCATTGCCATCTCTCGTTACTGCAGACACCACAAAAATTACACCCCTGTAAAGCAGCTAATTACATACAGAATCCCATCACAAGCTTTTTCCAGAGCTATCTAATGCCATCTGAGAACAGGACATGGCCAAATAAGACCAGTGCAGACACAACTCATAGATCTCATAAGAACACACATGCTCTCAGCACATCCAACCTGGTATATCCCCAACCTGAGGCTTATGCAAGGAAGAGGCACCTGCAACGGTTGAAATTGATAACCTTAAGGGTCTCTTCCAACTGTTAACGATCCTATGACAGTGTTTCACTCAGATCAATTTTCTCTATCACCAGGTCTTCCTCTCTGGTTTTCAAAACACCTTCTTCTCTGGCATTGTCACATATGAAACCCATGCAGTTTCAACATCTCCGATTTGCTGACATAATCTTGACATTTGGAAAACTGCTCAGGGACCAGAATCCCATACGGAACAGATACCATAAAACCCTGTTGCCAACAAAAAGTGAATTGAACTTTGACCATACAGTGGGAGCAACATTGATAAATTAATATGCTTTTTAGTCACAATGTAAGAACTTTATCAGCATGAAGCTCTTACTTGACATGAAATCCAAGCTGTCATGATCTATTGCTTCTCAAAGCAACAGTTCAGTAATATTATACATTGTTTGGAGAAGACTTAAGAAAGAAATATTTTCTGAGACTCTCCATCATAAAAAGCTTATAGATAAATTTGCCTCCCACCCCTCTATTTCAGCACTAAGGAGGGAGCATGTTTATTTATGTCACCTGAATTGTTCTGACCGAGCCTTTATTCTTTGCACACAAAGAGTTACAAACAAGGGTGTTAGGCCATTCCAGACTTAATGGATTCCCTGGGATCATACCATTAAAATGAAAAATCCAAATAGGAAAGGTTGAGGGTTTTGGTTTTGGGTTTTGTTTTGTTTTGTTTTGTTTTTTTCCCCTCCCCAATATATTTGACACCACCTTTGGGAAGTGAACCAAGACACACTGTGGAAAGCAGAAACCTGCACAAAATGATACTGTTTGTTCCCCGTGAAAGGAGAGGTATGCTCACTCAAAGAAAGAAATTCCACTGCTCCCCTGAGATTTCCTCCCTGTAGTTGAATTTGGTGCCAGGTTCACTCAGCTGAGGTTTGGGTTGTGTGAGCATGCCAGATACCAGTTCCTGTAAGTCAGGGCTGTGAGTCAAAAATCAAGTGCTGAGCAAAAACTTGCTCAGACATAGTAATTTTAAAGTTATGAATCAAACATGGATTAAAAAAATTACCATTAATAGACCATCCTTGGCCTTTGTTTTACACAACTCAACCACTGGTGAATAATTCAAATACTTGGTAAATATTTTGTGTATTATGCAGCCTAATTTGTTACAATTTCTCCTCCAGCTCCGACTTTTGGACACATTAAGAGATCACCAATTGCACAAACAGTAGCTACAGTGTGGCCTCTAAAGGGCCTTAAGTTCCTTCAGAAACTCCAGCTTCTTCTCAAGTAAGTCTCAGGTGACAAATTCTTTTTATCTGAAAACCATCAATGTAAGACAAGTATTCACCAGAATGTGGTCAAAAGAACTTGGGAAGTACAAGGCTTTACACGTGACACCAAGACTGGAACAGGGAAGATCTTAAACCAAAAGGAATATAATTTAGTTAAAAAAGAGAGGGGGAAAAAGCACAGAAACTGTCTCATGTGAAACAAAGTATGCCTGGTACCAAAATTCCCATGGTTTCAAGTGGATACCCACATCACACTATCAATATCTGCTACTGTAAGAAGAACAAGCAGAATTAGACCTGTGATTCTCAAACAAATCCAGAACCAATCGTTACTGCAAACACTCCAACTGAACCAGACGTGGTTTTACTTTTTCTGAAAAACTGTTTCAGAAAACTCCTGATTTTTTTTACACAAAATTCTGTATTTTGAACAAAAAGATAAGCTATGTGAAAAATATGCGTAGACTTCAGATTTTCTCTTTTTATCCAAAAATAAGCTGGAAAGCTTCTTACTCAAATTTAAAGGAATTGGAAAGCCCCCAAACAGCTTTTATGTAAAAGCACTGATCTGTGGGTTGGGGTTCCCCCCTCTATGAAAACATGATGCATAACTACTGCTTCACACAAAATGTGTAACTACTTTTAAATATAATATGGATTTTCAGTATATTTTTTAACTGAAGTAATGTCAGGGTTATAGCAAAGCCTGCACAATGAGCTCTGCAGAACCAGGGCATGCAGTGTGTAAGCACACAGTAATTGTGGTAAGGCAAAGCCACAGCATGTGTGATCAGATGCACTGGGTATATATATAGAGTGGCACTTAATGCTTGCCAACTGCTTAGAAAAGCCACAGCACTGAGGGAAAGTCTTTCTCTCGTCAAAGATTGTCTTCATTTTAATCACAATAAGGAAAAAAAAAAAAGAAAGTAGAGGATGAGGCTTTCTTTTGTTTGGGTTGTACTCGGTGAATATTACAGGATCAAAGAAGAACAGATTTGTTTGGAGCGGTACAATCACAACATAAGGCACAAATATTTTGAATAGAACTGGTACAGAATTATACAGTCAAATTAAAGGCTACTGACAAGCACCCTTACTGTCCTATGAAACAGCAGAAAACATCAGCAGAAAAATACAGCTGTGTATCAATCACTAACAGGAACC
>VZTM01022464.1:106708-119336 GCA_013400555.1 Jacana jacana
CAATCACAAACAGGAACCTGTTTGATCTACACAAGAGGAAACCAGCAATGGGACAGGAATCAATTGCTGGCAAACTTCATTTTTAAACTCTGATTTGACACAGAGTATACCTATGTAACACAAATTCCGAAGTTAATTGATAAAATTCAGAACACTCAAACAGGTAAATAGCTGCAGGACAAGCACAATCCCCAGTTTTGCTTTAAAACCTTTAATGATTTCATTACAGCAAACAGAGGACAAACAAGCAGGTAAACAAAAGCCTGTTGGTACCAACGTATGATACAGAACCATAGGTGTTATTCTGAAGTTTGCAAAAGCAGCACAGTTAATGCCTTCCAAGATTAGTCTTCATACTTCATACAGAGTATGCAGCAGAACTACTAGCCAACAGAGGCTGCTTTTCTCTGAACACTAATTAGAAACTCAAGAATGCAAGTCATAAGGGCAGGAAGAAAGACAAATCCTTAAGAAAAATATGACTTACCAGACAGACGAGTTTAGCTGTGTCTCAAGTGCAGAAGAACTTTCTGTATATGCAGATTGTGTTTATTTAGCCCTTTATGAAGGTTTCACTCAAGGAACTCACTGAACTCACATGCAAGAGTCTGCAAAAGAAAAAGAGAAAGAATCTGAGCTGCTGGCTGACGTTTTTGTTCTAAGCACATTTGAGCTATTTTCAGCAGCAATGGGCTTGCCTACAGTCAAACTGAAAAGGCAATACAGAATAACCAGCCTCCCAACCCAAGCTAAAAAAAAAGGAAATAAATAAAAAAAAATCAGGAAATCCATAGCAAAAAAACTTTGTTCTTTGTCCAAATTTGTCTTTAAAGAAACTGAAAGTACAGGGAGCAAGTTCTGTGGATGATGAATGAAAACACTGTTAGAAGGAAATCTGGGACCTAGAAGGCTATTACCTGTACTTCAAGAAATGAACAACTATGGATATTTCTTATGTGAAAAATGCGTTGAGATTAGTCATCTCGGAAGATGCTTTGCCTTTCCTACACAAGGACTCCTCTGAGATGAAAATACTTCCACTTGCATATTAATGCATCTATCTATCTGGCTGGTACACACACATGAGGACAGGAAAAATCAGTTTACCAAGGCTGAAGCAATATGTTGTTTCTAGTTTGGGTCTGAAGTCTCCAGTTTCAGCACGGTGCTATTTCAGAAGCTCAGTGACCTGAAGCTGCTGGCTCTCCTTTTTTTTCCAGCAGGGCCATTGAGTGACACAATAAAGATCTCCCTGCCCTCTTCTGCCACATCCCCAACCCTCCCATGGTGTAAAAATACCGATAAACATAGAGTAACAACACAAATTAATCATGACAGGAAAAGAGCCCAAACCATCATGATAAAAGCTAATTACTTTAACACTGCAGACAACACAGGAAAATCAAGTGATTGGAAAGCCATCACTGCACCAACTTTTTGCAGCTGGTACTGGAAGAAGCTTCCAAGATTCTGGCAAACACAACTTCCTTCCTGTTTATCAAAACAACTTTTCACACGTGTCCATGCTGTAAAGACACTGCTGCTGAAAAACGTGTTACTTTATTCAAGGAAAAGGTACAAGACCTGAAGCTACTCCCTACTCAAACCCTCAAACACCTGCTGGGGTGGAATGACTATGTTTTGGTAACTGTTAAATATCCAATCAAGGCTACTGAAGCACACTCATTTGATAATGTTTCAGAATGCCACGGGTCACCTTAATTTCTGTGAAGAGTGACCATTTGCAAGTTACATCGACGCATGAAACAGGATGCCAGACACACCTGCTATTTAATAAAGTATTAAAAGAGTAAAGCAATACTAATTGTTCCTGAAGACACATATAAAAACAATTAGCTGTAATGCGCTTCTAACAATAATGGAAAAAGCTGCCAAGTGTGAAATTATAGTGAAACTCTTCTGGATTAGCTCAAAAGCATCCTTTCCATCTGATTCCAACTCTTTTTAGTGTCACAGCAGCTACAGCAAAAAACACAACCCCACAAACTCTCCCTACCAACCCATTAGACTAGTCATTATTGCTCCTTCATTCCAAATGGCCAGTTTAGGACCATTATTTTACCACAAAACTAGTTCATAGACGTTAAAAAGCTCTGTTTATATTAAATTTGAAATCCACCACCAGGACTCCAATATCTTCAATTTTAGACAATATATGAATGTGCAAATTACAGCCAGCCTGAGAGCTTAATGGTCAGGTGGAACATGCACTATAGTTTGTAAATAAATACAAGACCTGTATGTACCAAGACCACTGGTCTCAGGTGCTACGTTACCTTTCTATCCATAATGTTTCATCTGGTGGTCACAAGCTAAATCAACAAATACCTGGATGTCAAATATTAATACTATGCCAGTAAGAAAAGGATGTGAGGGTGGTGAGGCCACTGGAACAGGTTGCCCAGGGAAGCTGTGGCTGCCCCATCCCTGGAGGGGTTCAAGGCCAGGCTGGATGGAGCTTTGAGCAACCTGGTCTGGTGGGAGGTGTCCCTGCCCAGGGCAGGGGGTTGGAACTTGATGATCTTTAAGGTCCCTTCCAACTCTAAACATTCTATAATTCTGTGTGTTAAAATCATTATTAGCAGTATCAATTTACTACTGAAGCAATACAACACGTGACACTTTCCAGCACAGCATTTAGTTTCCAAAGCATTTTCCTAGAAGGCAGATCTGATTTGCTATCAGTGCTATGACCTTGCTTCTTCATACACTCTCTGCAACCAGTTTTGTGTAAATAATAATTTACCTATCTATATTTATAGCCTTTACTAAATGTGACAAAAGCACTGATTAATTATATACTGAGATGTGCTTTAATTACTGGATGTAAATTAGATTATCTTTATCTACAGGAAACATTAGAAGCCATAAATATCATATATACCACATAGGTCTCAAAAAGAAATATATCTGTATGTTTATTAGTACTACTACTAAACACTACTACCAAGATTATCACCTAATATTTTTCAGAGACTAATGACAATCATACCTCCCAAATTGTGGCTATCAGCAAAACTAAAATCTAGCATATAACTTTGTCAGTGGCACACTGCAGTGGGATTTAATCAATGACTGGTATCAAACATGACCGAGAAGTGGACAATTCATGCTGTTAATGTAGGCACTTGGTGCAAGTCTCCAAGAGCTCCCTTACCAAACACTACAGGACAGAGTTCTGGTAAACCAGAAGAAAGAATCTTAATAGAGGAGAGATAGGGAAAGTTGTAGAACATGCTAATAAACCGAAGTGCTGAGTATCTGCTCCACTCTATATATTCATACAGAGGAAATCTCAGCTTTGCTAGACCTAACCTTTCAGACACAGGTGTGTCACTGAACCCTCACACGGAATGGCTAAAGAAGAATCCTCCTTTTAAGATGCCTCCCTATGCACATTTCAAGCTATGAAGATGAACACTGTACAACCAGGTATAAGGACATTTTTTCTTTGTGTTATTCTGTTTCGATTCAGATCTTAACAGTAGTAGAATACATTCCAGTAACATGATAATGCCTCTACATGAATCGCATGTTGCCTGCCCCAGGAAAAAACGTAGAATATTGATAACATTTACTTCTTTTTTTTTCTGAAATAACCAGGTTTCTTGAATTTGAACTGAACTATGATGGATAAGAAATGCATTTAACATTAGAGAATGCAAGCACAATGCACGCACTGTGCATTTGCAGAAGTGTCTCAAGAGACATTCCTAGAACTGACCATCTCAATCTCTGGAACTCTCAGATGACAGAAAAAAAGAATATCCAGAAGGACAGGGGGAAGCTATCAAAGCTCTCAAACCCATGCTTTGTCCTGGGCTTCAGCTAGCCTTGCAAATGCCTCAGGCACGTGTGATCCTGAAGGATCTGATAAATAAGAATGGATCTTTATTCCAATGTCTCAGATGTGCTCTCAGCAGCTTCCACTGGTGAAAAGCAATGGAGCTACAAAGTATGGCAATTCTCCTGGACAGGCTGGAATAACTACTTACACATAGATCATATAAACCCTTACTTGTGATTGTTCCCATGTAATGAAAAATAAACAAAAACCTCATGGCACGGATTAACTGATCCTACAGCCAATTATATCTGTCTTCAAACAAATGCATGTGCCTATAAAGTCAAAGGATGAAACTGGATGGGAAAAAATTAAACTCTAGTGACATCAGTTTAGTTTCTAAAGTTCACCTAGACATTAGTAGTTTAGGTCTGGCATCATCTCTTGGATTGTAATTGGTCTTCACCTGTGCTCAGGATGAATGTGCTCAGGATGAACGGCTGACGATGGTCAAAGGCTGATCAGAACACATACCTGGGAAGTCTGTTTCTTGAGAATTGGTTTGAGGTTCATTTCTTTGACAGAAATAAGTCAGCATCTCACCTAGAACATTTCTGCACTGTTTCAGTCATACCTGACACAAGATATTTACAATTGTCACAGAACCACTACAAAGTTATTTAAGGATGGTCAGTTCATACTTGTTCTCCTACTTAATGTGTTAGGATCAATACTTAGGTGTTTGCATAGGAAATTTTCTGCCAATAAGAACAATATTATTAGAAAAGAATAAAAAAAAAAACAAACCACAAACCCTACTTCATGTCTTTTCTCCCTCTCCAAAAATTCTAGGGCCTCATTAACCATAAAAGCTGCTTAAATTTGCAGTAGGGCAAATCTATGCACTGACCAAAAGTCACTATGAACTTTCATTAAGCAAAATAATCAAGACTTGGCAGAGGATTAACAGGTAGGAAATTTTTAGGCAGGGAAGCACTGCAGACAGCTTGCTTCTATGTGAAGAGCTCTTGCCCTCCTGCCTATCATTAAAAGCATCATGAAATGCACTTGGCATTCTAGCCAGGTTGCTGCTTAATATGTCTGGAGGCCCTAAGCCATCATGCATGTCTCAGCCTAATGTAGCTTAAGAACTGTCACATTAGAATGACAGAACATATAACAATGACTACAAATACACCTGCAGTTTCCTTTAGTTGGATATGTATAAGAAGGTATTTTGAAATTTTTCTAGACCATCAGACTTTGGACAAGAACTTCTTAAAAACTTTCAATATTAAAAAACCCAGATAAGCAACATATCCTGAATCTAAGTCTCTACCACAATTTCATCTACCCATTTTAAAAGGTGGGTCACCTACTGAAAAATGAATTGACTCAGGCTTTCAGAACATGGGATTCAACCTGGCAAGAAAGAACAGGGAGGCAGCCCAGTTACTGTGTTACATCTGACACTTCTTCCTGACCCTAAAGAAAATTAGTAACCTCAACAAGCCACCCATGGTGACAATGTTAAAATACTCCAAAATTTCTCCCAGAGTGGCTACAAAGCAGTTTCCCTCTTACAGATGTATCTGTCCCAGCACACACAGCAGCAGAACCTTCGGTCAAGGCATTTTAAGAAGTGGGAAATGATCTCCAGTATCACAGTGTATCCCAAACCACCTCTCTAGATTAAAAAGGCAGAGCACTCCACCCTGAAGAGGTTTTTTCCCATCATTTCCTTCAAACAATTAATGGTGGATGGTCCACCTCACTAATATCATTAGGTAATAACAACATTATTATACTTTCTTCTCCAGGTTTGGTATAAGAGTGTTTCAGCCCTATATAGCCCATTAGAAACACTTGGAAACTGGAAAGGAAGAATTGGAATTGTGGTTCTTTTGGCTTGTGTTCCTCAGAAAAAACACTCAAGAGCCAGCCAAGAGTTATCAGGCAATCTCTGATCCAGCAGAGTATCCAAGAAGCTTTCTGAATTTGTCACAGAAGTGTTTCTCTGATAACTCACACATTTGAAAGACACGGCTCGAGACATCCCGTAGGAAAAATCATGCTCTCACTTCAATAACACCAACTGATGTTTGTGGAAGATGGCAGATGCCTGAAGAAGAATTGCCTCTGCCGTTGTTCTCTAGAACAGCAAATCTGCGTTCTCTTTCAAAGATACCATCTGTCTTTAGCTATATTCAGTTCTCATTTTTGACTTTGGAATTTGCTAAGTCTGCTCCCCCTCTCCCCCTCCCTGCAATTATCATAGAATTTTGTCTGGGGGATAGAAAGAAAATCCGTAAGACTGAAATCCCTGGCCAGATTTCTGTGCAAGAAGTTTTTTAAATAAGCAGCTCTGCTATCACAGCAAGCTGAGCTTGTAACTCAAAATTTGCTTTTTGGGAATCTTGATACATCTGAGAGCTTTTTCAACTTTATGGTTAGATGTTTGTGAAGATGTGAAGGGCTTTGATAGAGTTGGCACCTACAACTTTGTGACCCTCTTTATGCTTCTTTGAGATTTAGTATACTAGAGCAAAACCACCCTAAGATGCTTAACAAGACGATGCACCTCTGGTAAATGAATCTGCTCTCTAAACAGAAGGTGGGAAGATGGTGAGTACCAGACCTTCTGCCAGTCACCTTTGGCAAAACCAGATTCGGTTTCACTGCTGCAGGTTTAGTTTGATATCTAAGGACTCAAACACAATGTTTTGTCAATCATTGAAATGGTTATAATTTTTTTATATGTTTAGTAACAGCATTATATAATATAAATCCTTTAAAAATTACAACACCTTTAACTGAGCACCAAGTAAATACATTAAAGCCCAAGAAGACTCTCAATTGAAATCACATACATTAAAAAAAAGAAAAGACCCAACCCAATACCTATTAAAAGCATATTATCTAAAGATTTAAGAGCCTCTTGGTCAGCTGCTGTACCCAATTCCAATACTTACACCAATCTCACATAACTGGCAGCAAACCATACAACTGCTGCCCTAATGATGTGAAAAGCAGCTACGGTCACTGGAGCTATTGCTGTGAAAGCGGACCTGGAGACCGCTGTATTTTGCTTGTGAGACTAACTTCCTCTGCTCCAAGAGTAAGCAGTTAAAAATGAACAGGGAAATAAATATGAAAAGGCCTTTTCAGGAAATGGAGAACAGGAGCTCATTGTTTATTTTGTTCTTGATACACACGGCTACTCCATTGTTTCGAGAACTTTGTACAAGGTTATTTGTCTTTCCCACTCAATTTCTGTTAACATGTGTTCAACTACTGCGTAAGGTCATGGAGGGTCTGGGGAGGGTGCTGGGGACATTGGGGAGCAGTTTTCCCTAAAAACCTAAACCTCAGACATGTAAACACATCAGAACTCCAAACCTGCAATGCTCATTTTGACTTGTCAGTTTAAATGACTGGGTTTGTTGAACCTCTGTTCAAAAGGATTTTCAAGCCCAAATCCAAAGTGGTAATCTTTAAAACACCCATTTTACATACACCCACTTTCCTAAGTATCCACGTGTCTTTCAACAGTCAAGTTCCCAGTTACCTAAAATTCTCCTGGTGGACTAAGCAAGTAGTGTCTCACCTAGATGAAAACACTTTGGTGGCAGCTGTCACGTACAAGCCCGTGTTTTATCAGCCTTGCATCCGAGATGCAAACATCCACAAGATGTTCTCAGGTTATTTTCACTCTTCATAACAAACATGGAAGATGGTGTTACCCTGCCACATTTTATTTTTTTTTTTAAAAAAAAAACCACTGCACTGGTGGTCATTAAAACATCTCCCACCGATACTGAAAAGCTGGATTAAATTTCCAGACGGATTTACAGTCACCTCTCCCACTTTGCTGACACAGACTACTAAGCATCAAGCTACTGTCTGGTCTTTTGAGGACACTGGCCCATCTTTTACAGGCTAATTACAGACTTCATGTGGCTCAGAGAGCAAGAACCTGACTCTCTCCAGATTAATAGAGCAAATTTACCTAGGAGAAAGGAAAATTTGAGTTACTCCTCCAGTTACTTTGAAATATTACTATTTGAACGATGTACTCTGCAACATTAACACCTTCAGAGGGTTGGCCAGGGATAAGACCGTGCCCCTTTCTCAGGGGAGAATTGCCAGCACAAGGCTCTGAACCTTGCACACCCCTGGGCACAGCTGCCCCTCTCGGTCTCAAACTCCACGGTCCATGCAAAGCAAAAGAAATTCAAATTCTGAGAAGAAACACAAGTCCCAGTTCCCCCCTTTCACTTCTCAAAGATTTACGTTGCAGAGGACATGAGCCCTAATGCCATTCTGTTCTTTCTTAAACCACCAGATTACAGCCAGGCCAGCTTTACACCTCCACACTCTGTGCTGAGTTCCTATTCCAATTACCATGACTAAATCCACAAAGGAATTTAGGCTTCTCAATAATTAACACAACAGTGTACAGCCAAATCGCTGCGCTGTCAATTTAGTAAAGAAAAAATAAGGGACTTAGAAAAACAACATTCTTTAACTTTACTAATCAAGTAATTTTAACAATTTCTGCTACTCATAGCACAGAGGGCAGGGGACAGCAGATCTACTGCAGCTGAAGCCTTCAGGCACTGAACCCCAGGCTGAAGGGAATGATCTTGGTCACCTCAACTGAGTACAAAACCTCTCAGCAGGAGTCAAGCAACAGGTAAAAGCAGCGTAGGGAAACATCTTCCATCAGTTCCTTCAGTCAGTTTGCCCATTTTGCTACTATAATCCATTTAACTGAAAACATAACCTAAAGACATAAGCAACTGTGCAAAGCTTTGAAGGCTTCCAGCTATGGGTAGAAAACACTTCAGCATTTTAGAATCCAAGCTAATACTGGCAGAGTCTGATATTTTTCTGATATGCCTTTTTTTTCCCCCAAGAGCCTGAGCTCAAAGGCAACATCTGGTTTTCAGTGAGACCCAACATTTGCATTTGGATTTCCTACTTCTAATTGCAACATAGGATATTAACATCATAAAGTCAGCCCAAGCTCATTGCGATTCAATTGCCTCAGCAAACTGTTTGCTACTCACAGTTTCACACACTCATGGCAGTTCCCAGTCCTTCAGACTGTTAGTCTGAAGCTACTGCCTTCAGGCAGTTACCTCCTCCTTATTTCAAGGGCTCAGGTATGCATCCTGGCCTGCATCAAAAGCAGAGTGGCCAGCAGGACAACAGAGGTGACTTTGCACCTCTGCTCTGGTGAGACCCCCCTGAAGTGCTGCATCCAGCTCTGGGGGCACCAACATCAGGACATGGACCTCTTGGAGTGGGACCAGAGGAGGCCACAAAAATGATCAGAGGCTAGAGCTCCCCTGTTGTGAAGACAGGCTGAGGGAGCTGGGCTTGTTCAGCCTGGAGAAAAGGAGGCTCCAGGAAGACCTTAGAGCCCCTCCCAGTAACTGAAGGAGCTACAGGAAAGATGGGGACTCTTTATCAGGAAGTGGAGCGATAGGATGAGGGTGAGTAGTTTAAAAATGCAAGAGGGGAGATTGAGACTAGATAGAGGGAAGAAACCTTTTACCCTGAGGGTGGTGAGACTGTGGCCCAGGTTTCCCAGAGAGGTGGTGGCTGCCCCATCCCTGGAAACATTCAAGATCAAGTTGGACAGGACTTTGAACGATCTGATCTAGTTGAAGATGTCCCTGCTCAGGGCAGGGGGGTTGACTAGATGATCTGTAGAGGTTCCTTCCAACCCAAACTATTCTATGACTCTATCTGCAGATATCATTCTGGCAGAACTTGAAGTCAGCTTGAACTCTTCTTATGACCACACGCTGTTACTCCAAACCACAAATGCTTATCCCTTCACATGAGTTGTTTCTATAGACCAATTCTGAAGGGATTTTTGATGGGACAGCAATGACAGGCTGGTTATTCATGAAGGGTGTGAAAATAGATCTGGCTGCAAACCAAGCCATGTCAGCTTGCAGGAAGCCACAAACTATTCTGACTTTGGGCAGTATCAGAAGCAGCAGACTGAATTTGAGTTAGTTCTCCTACAGTTCTTCTTATCATCAAAGAGAAAGGATCTCCACGTCATCTCATCCATCTGCTTCATAACAGAAAAACGACAGTAGGTGTATCATTCCTGACAGATATTTGATCAGTCTGTTTTGAAAGGCAACCACAAGAAAGATATCCCTCCTTCTTTAAGCACTTCAGTACTTAGTTATCCTTAGCATTAATTTTTTTTTCCCCCTAGCTCTAACCAAGGTGTCCTCTCCTCTCATTTAATCCTGAAATGCAGCAGTTCAGGTTGATTTACTTAAACAGAATCAAACTCAAACTCCCAACTCAAACTCCCAAAGTAGCTCAGTGTCCAGAGCTGCTTGCTGCCAGCCTACACCAGGCAGCAAAGCATGTTTAAGGGACTGCAGCAGGGTGGCCACAGATATCAACGAGGCTTAGCCAATAGCTAACACTAAAGGAAGTAATATGACTTAACATGCTAGACTGGGACTCTGCTCAAAATATCTTACAGATTTAGGAATCACCTTATTCAAGAGTAGAGCTGAATCCCTGCTCTCTTTAAGGGTGCCATGCACCCCCTGCTCTCTATAAGCAGCTCAGCAGGCACAGTAAAGCTGTTTCTCACCCTCCTAGTAAGTTACAACTGGCCTGTCAAGCTTGTGGCTCTGTGCTCTTGGCACATGCAGACTTAGCTTATGAAGTCTGGCTTACACAATAAAGAAAACAGGTAAATTATACACAGCATGAACTATGATTCCTACAAAGTCCAAAAGCTCTAGGGCTGCAAGAGCCCTAGAGAATAGAAATGTCAGGCTATCAGAGTGTGATCAATATCAACCTACATTTTGGCTAGAATCATCAAGGCCCTCAAGGCTTGATGAGATGGACCATGACCACAAAAATAAGTCTTTAACATGTTCCAAATTGCTAGTGATTCCCAGAGAGACACAGACAGTAGCTACTTCATGTTTTCTTTCCTACTTTCCCATTTATTAGCAGATAAATGTGAGGATTCAAGGTGTAAATTCACCTGCAATTGGCCAGAGCAACAGCATCACTGGACATATACAGCTGGATGTTATCACATAGCAGCATGCTCATACTGTCTTCAAAGGCCAAAGCTGCAGCACCTTGTTAACCACATCCATGTGGCTCAGAATTGTACAAGGACTTTTCCTGCCCTGGAGAACTTGCAACTGACTGTTTTGGATTTGAAAATCTTGACACCTCGATCACAGTATTATCAAAACTGATGCTTTTCAGACAATCCAAACAGACACTGTTGTAACTTTGAGGATGGGCAAGTTACAGAAATGTATGGAAGTTTGCAGGAAGCTGCTATGTCATGTTTCTGGTTTGGTGATGGCAAATTACTTGGGCAATCTCTTCTGCTGCTGCACAAAGTATCACGATTTAAAGGAAATTCCTAAAGCAGAAAACTGATCCCTTTCTGTTCAAATCTCTTTATTCCTGAAGATAATCTTTTCCCCAACGATTTGACACTTCCCCACACTAGTAGCTTGGAGGGAAAAAGAGGACTTGGCTTCTAGAAAGTTCTTAAGCTTCCAAAGGTGAAGTTATAGTACAAATGCCAACCTCCCCCAGTGGAGACTCTGCACCCAGATTAGTCCTAGGAGAATGGCTCAGGAAATCAGTGCTGAGCTTTCATTTGTTCTGCCTTCTTGTTAACAGAAGCACATTACTGTGTAGCCATTCATCACGTATTGCTTTAGCTAAGTGAAAACCAGAGCTCTTTTACAGGTTTTGCTTGCTATTTGTGTTCTCCACAGTGCCATTCATTCATCTCAGAACAGGCTATTAGTTTGAAACACTTGTTTGAATTATATCTGTGCCTTTCCTAGCTGGGGAAAGACAAGCTGATGTTTGCTGTGTTTAAGGCAGCACAGGATGCTACCGCTGCATTACCAGTTAATTGCTCTCATTGACTTATTTGCAGGCCAGGAGTAACTGTTCAGCTGACACAACTAGACCCTCCTTTAAGCTGTAAATACAGTGATGACAAGACAGATGTCATCATGGATAACATTACTTAAAAGATTTATAGCAATTTCTTAATTGTCCTCTCTCGGTACACTTTCACTGCTGATCAGCAGATATCAGGAGTTAATAAAGAAATCAACACTGCAGCCATGTTTTCCACCAAAGGTTTTCTCCCTGCACAGAACATTCCTTCCACAACACAGTCTACAGACACAACTGTAGAATGACTATCTCCACTTTTGGTAGCCAGTATGACACGTGATGAGTGGCTACACACACTTTTCAAGGGATGCAGCATACACTTCTTACTAAAATCAGGCATTTAAGAGATCTCAATTCATACCACAAAAGCCAGTGCAAACTGGGAAGGCGGAGAGAAAAGTCTTCAAAAATGTTCTCAGCAGCAACAAAGCAAAATCTGGAACAATATGACTCTACGTATTTTGCACATGGGATAAAGGAAGCAGCACCTGTGTCCATACCACAAACCAACACCTATGGCAGTTTAATAATACAGAAGGCAGCTTGCAGAGCAGAAATGAACACACCACAGTCCCATTCAGGCAGATCTTAAGCTACGTGCGAACTGGAAGTCAAAGGTAACACAGTTTGAAGCAGACATTCTATTTTGTGTCCCTGAAGTTGAACACTTATTAAGTAATTTCCTCTCTTTGAAAAAAATACCACCACTTATGGAAAGGCGGATTTCCCTTCCTAGAAATTGTTTACTTCCTCAGAACTTTAACATCCTCTGTTTTTCAAAGTCATCCATCTATTAATAATAAAAGCTCAAAAGACCATTTTTTTTTT
>VZTM01022464.1:120073-130503 GCA_013400555.1 Jacana jacana
CCACAGGAGAGCTGGAGAGGGACTCTTTGTCAGAGAGTGTAGTGACAGGACAAGGGGTAATGGTTTTATATTGGAAGAAGGGAGATTTAAGTTAAATACCAAAATGAAATTATTTCCCATGAGGGTGGTGAGACCCTGGCCCAGGTTGCCCGGAGAAGCTGTGGCTGCCCCATCCCTGGAGGGGTTCAAGGCCAGGCTGGATGGGGCTTGGAGCAACCTGGTCTGGTATGAGGTGTCCCTGCCCAGGGCAGGGGGGGTGGAACTTGGTGATCTTTAAGGTCCCTTCCAACTCTAACCATTATATGATTCAGGTGTGTCTGATAATGACAGCACAGAAAGTCAAGCACATTAAAAACCCCAAATCCACACCAGCCTCACTTTTCAAGTCTGGTCAGTATTGCTAGGACTCCTGCTTGCAATGCACAGCATAATGTGAAACTAACTTCTAAAGTTCATCAAGTCTTAGGAGGCAGAACTACTTATGCATCTATCAGGACATCCACAAAAAAACCCAATAAAATCCACAAAAAAAAACCAACAAAATACACACGTAAAGCCATTACCAGTAATAAATACACTGTAAATAAGGTCAGCAGATTCATCTAGATGGTCCCAACCTTTTCAGCACAGATCTTACCAATGATAACAAGACTTAGATGCCTACACGAATTAAACCCAAAACTTACTATTTCATGTGACAGAAATAGAGGTGCGACACTTTCCTTACCTTTTATTCAAATCTTTCCAGGCATTTACTAGGCATTTTGGACTGGACCTAAAACTAGAATAGTAAATAGATGGATACTAATGCCTTTTCAGTGGGATTTTAAAAGCATGCAAATTTCTTGTAACTATTTATTCACTAGTTCAGGGAGAACTTCTATCATTGCCTTCAAAGGGAGAATACAGAGCTTCTGAAAACACCATAGTCTATAACAATTTCATTTGTAAGCTTCATTTTGCTAAACTTATCTCTGCCTTCTTCAGACAATAAATAAATTCCAAGTTCCCTGTTTAGAATATGTCTTTGGAAAGAATACTATATACACCCTGGTTTGAGGTAAGGCACAGAAGAACAACTACCTTGAAGTCATGACCTTGCTTTTAGAAGTCTTAGATCAGATTCTTACACACCGAAACTTGATTTTGAACTTCAGCGCTTGAAGCAGAAGACACTGATTTAATAAATCAGTGTCTTCTGAGAAGACAGGAAATTTCGATTTGAAATGAGAAGCAGGAAATGATTGAAATTGAAATGATTGAAATTGAAATGATTCGAAATGAGAAGCAGGAAATTTCGATTTCACAGTTGTGAAAAACCACGGGTACAAAATTTTTACCCACCAAAAGGGGGTAGAGGTCTCTGAGTATCGTTCCCAACGTAGCCCTTAGAGAGTTCAATAACAAAACTTCTGAGTACTGAAAAGCTAAAAATGCTTTTAGCCCTTTAAGAAGATCCTCAGTAAAAACTATTCATATGTCAACACCATAGCAAATAAGTCCAATAACAAAAGCAGTGGCTTCTAAGAAGATTTAATTTACATAATGATCAGAATGCTTTTACAATTTTCAGTACTGAATGTGAACCTTTGACAGAAAACCACGCTTTTAATGGAGGTAAAGAGAAGCTGTTCCTAAATACAGCAGAAGATAAAGCCCATAGAAGTCTAACTACAATTTATAGGGTACTCAAGGTGACAGTAGAATTCCACAGATTTCTGGGAAGACTGCACACAAGAAAGTTTGTGATATAATTACTCTTTTAAGCCATGCTTGAACTCAAGCCACCCTCAAGCTTCCCTGCGACCAAGTTTGTGCACGGAGAAACAGAGGCGTTCCATGAAGAATTTGCAGTCCTACACAGATGTACATAAAGCAAAACACACAAGATACCCCACCAATATTGCCCCAGTTAAAACAATTCTGTAGAGAATCAATGGACAGGAATCGGAACAGAGAACTGTCTACAAGTGTACAGACACAGTGGAAGGAGCAGATAGCTCAGTGTCAACAGCTGTTTCATAGATGGTTTGGGGCACAGACTTCAGAATCCTCAGATGTTTCACATTCTTCCATCACTGGTGGAGGACAGCTAGAGAGAATCCCATTTCTGTAATGGATAATCACATTGACTACCTACTTGAAAACATGGGCCAAACTTCTAATGCTCCACTGAAAGTGCTTGTGAACAGCCAAGACTTGACCATTTGGGTCATAGAACCATAGAATTGTTTAGGTTGGAAGAAACCCTTGGGATCATCAAGTCCAACCATCAGCCCTACTCTACAAGTTCTCCCCTAATTTATTCTTGGGTCTTCCAAGAATAAAATGCAACATAAAGAGTAAAACCACAGAAAGGGATCAATTTGTTTTCAAATCTGCAAATTGGGATTCAAATTCTTAAGTGTACACAGGAAGACTAAAAAGCAATTATGAAATAAAAGCCGTGGGATGCCCTGGCACGCTGTGTGTAAGTCAGAAATGTGACTAGAATGCAAATATAATGACTTTTTAAAAAACAAACAAACCCAAACAGCTGTGTGTAAGTCAGAAATGTGACTAGAATGCAAATATAATGACTTTTTAAAAAACAAACAAACCCAAACAAAAGACCTTGGATACCCAAGCATGTGAATTCCTCAAATATCTGGCTCATTTTTTCCTTACACCTGCTCCCCCTTTGCTCTCCTAAGTGCTACGTTTTACCTTTTCCCGTGAGGACTGATTTGTCCACAGCATTTTTGAAGTCTGACCTTTTTTCCCCCCCCTTTTTTTTTGTGCCCCTACAGGGAATGCTATTATTCAGACTTCACTCATCCCATAATTGAACTACAATGTCTGGGCCTGTAGCTTTAGGTAATACTTTCTGATCTATGCAAAACACATCCCATGAGACCAGTCTAGGTTTCTACTTGAAGCCACTGTACCCGTTCCTGCCTCAGAAGAGTGGGCACATCCAACTGGCCCCTTGTGTTCTCACTGCAGCAATTGTATCTGTCTCCTCTTCCCTTTCAGGCACTTCATAATTCTCTTCCTGTCTCCTCTAGAAACTCCTAAAACTCTCCTCACAGCTTTGGACAATATCTGCTCAGATTTTCCCACACACCTTCCACCCATTCACAAGAAGCAGTAGCCTTTTATTACGAGAACCCTTTCCAAATTTATCTACAAAGTTCCTATTTGCTTGTTCCTCAAACCTCTTTTAAATTTTCATTTCTGCTATAGAAAATCTGGAAGCTCCTGGTATCACACTCAAGTGGTGGTCAAAGCCACCTGTTAATAAACCTGCTCTTTACCTTTACAAATTTATGTTCAGCACCTATGGCAGAGAGAACTCAACCTTAACCCTTTCTGCGCACGCTGATGATCTAATATTGATAGAAACAGTTAAACACAAGAGCTTCCTTTCAAAGAGCAACACTGGTGACAATCTTTTCATTAGGAAAAAATCTGTTCTTTCTCTTCTGATAGCTAATGATACAGAGAGTGAATGTTGGAACTGAAAGTGCATCTACATAGAAATAGTGAAACACCTATTTGCTATTGTCCCTTTTGTAGCTCTTTTGGTGACCAGTTGGTGCTGGTCTCTTCTCACAGGTAATTAGCATTAGAATAAGAGGGAGTGTCTGCAAGCTACAGCAGGGTAGGTAGGTTTAGACTGGACATTAGAAAGAAATTCTTCACAGAGAGAGTGGTCAGTCAGTGGAACGGGCTGCCCAGGGAGGTGGTGAAGTCCCCATCCCTGACTGTGTTTCAGAGTAGACTGGATGTGGTGTTGAGGGATCTGGTGTAGGGGAGAACTTTGTAGAGTAGGGCTGATGGTTGGACTTGATGATCCCAAGGGTCTCTTCCAACCTAAATGATTCTATGATTCTTTTGTGGTGATAAAGACATGTTTATTTTCATTTGTGCTTTTTAGACCAGTAGCAACTGATTTACACTTTAGCAGATTATATTTTAAATAACTGCACTACTAATTACAAAAACTAAACAAATTTACACCTAGATTAATTTAGCATAACATCTCTGCAATTATTTTTGCCTTGCTCATAAGAACACCATTCCCTCAAGCTGGAAGGCACCCTCCTAATGCTTTGCTATAGGGATGTGTTAACTAGAAGGGGCTCAGACTTCCACACAATTTTTGTAGAGCTTGCAGTCCTGCTGATAACGTGTGTCCTGAGTCTGGCCTTTGCTCAAGTCCATAAATCAGTCATCTGTGAATCAAAGGCCGCTGGCAAAAGCATGTGAACGTGTAAATCTACTGCTATGCAAATAAGGAATTAAAAACCTCTCTCTTGTACTTGTTTAAAAGTAGAATGATAATCTGCAAGGCTCAGATTACATGATCCGTATCAGGAGAGTGACCCTTATAGAAGGGGCCTGTTAAAAGACTTGAATTTGCCTGATTATCTGCATGTATGTCAAAACAAAGTCTTTGGTTTGGTCTTTATTCTACTGTCAAACCCGTCAGCGTCTCACTTAGCTCTCATACAGTAGCACTTGGTTTGATTAGCCTCCTTTATATTTTAGTTATTCAAAGTAAACCATTTGATTACATCAGTCACACTGAAATTATTATCTCCTCGAGATTCCTAACAAATGCCGATTTCTCCAAAGGAAAACCAGTGAAATTGCCAGGAATTTGAATATCTGGGAGAATGTCACTGCTTGGCGTTCCCTGTTCATTAGAAATTCACTAGCAATCAAATTAAATAAAAACTATGCTGGCAACTGCTGGGTTCCCTCAGAATCTGCTTAAGAAAATGTGCAAAAAGCTTAACTGGCTAGATGTACACAATCAATACATGACTGAAATGATATATACTGAGTGTTTCCCACTGGCATCCCTTTGGATCCCTTCTCTCTAAAATTGTTACTATTAGTAGGAAAAACCCACTGGGCTGATACCTAACTCAAGCAATAGCTGCTTAAGATTTTAAGAAAGGTAAAGCACAAAGCACACAGCAGTCAGTAGTGTGACTTCTACCTTCAAAAGGGAATTATTTATTACGTACTTTCCCCTAGGCCAATCACTACAGTTTAGGATTGCCTCAAAAGCTAAAGTCTTTTGGAAATTCAAAACTTCCACAGATGTCTCCTGATATTTATAAAGAGCAGCTGAAATACCAAGCCAAAGCAGGGGCTATCTAATCCATTAACCCACCCTTTACGATGGCCCACAACGCCTGCTCCATCAGAGAGAGCAAAGCATTCTCAGCTAGAGGTTTACTAAACAGCCTCCCTAAAATACCAGTCTTCGTAATTCTCACCAATCAATAATCACCTCACACCAATTATTTATTCATCCTCAATTACCATAGTTCAAGGAACTACAAAGGCTCTCATTGTCTGCATAGAGAATTTGAGGTTCTCAAACTGACATGAAACGCCGTGAGAAACAGGCTGTCAGTACCTTGCAAATGTCATTTTGCACCTACTTGCTGCCAAAAATATCCTGATTTCAGATTATGTTTACACTCACAAAAAAAGGAAATATTTGGGGGTTTATAATTGCATCTGATGTTTTTAATATTAAGAGAAAATGAACATGCAAATACAGACAACATTCAAGCACCCAATTTACCCCACACTTTGTCCTATTGCCCTGAATCGCTATTTGTGGTTTTGTGGTTGCTTCAAATTGTGAAAATATTGTTCATGTGCACAAGAGACCTCTGCAGTAACACGTGCAATTTCTCCTTCATGCATTTTTCAGCCATCAGGATGGATCCAGAGAGCTGGATCATGAACAGCTTCCCCCTCTCTTATTTCTTAAACCTAAACTTTGGCAAAGGATGAGCTTTCAGGGCTTCAGTCCTGTGTGATACCGGTCAGTTCTAGTCAGATTCAAAACAGTTTATGGGATTAGCTGTAAACAGCCACAAGATGCTTTGTTTATATTTGCATTTTATTCCAATCAAAAGACCAAAAGCAGTCTTAATCTTAACTATTATGAATTGAAATTTACATCTTTAAAGATTCTGTAGTATATTCTACCCTGCTTTTTCATTAATTATAGTAAAAGTATAAATCTGGTATCTCCACTTACATAAATCATTCCGACTTTTCTATATATGCCAAACTCAAGTACTAATAGCTATTCTACAATTTAAATTTCAGAAACTCTTGTTTCTGCCCTTTTATTGGTATTCCTTACTGCCAAACCTAGAGATGGGTCACTGTATTTCATTAAGAACACCCATCAGATCTCTATAATTAGCTCACGTGTCTTTCAAGTTCTTACCTCAGGTACAAATATTTATAACTTGTTGAAAAAGGAAAACTTGTTGCACCTTCTGCACCTTCATCACTTTAACTACTGACATGATGTTTAAGTATTATCTGTGGCCTTGCTGCATGGTGTCAGGCTGATTTCTGTGGCCTCCCACGCTTGTGGGTATCTCCTCTACTGAGAAATATATTGCTTTATTAAACATTATAACACTCAAGGTGTTATAATATAGTCATAATATAGTGATGAAGCTTTACATTCAGGTGACACTTAATGGGTCCTCAGACAACATGGCAAGGTGTTGAAAAGAACACTCCACCAATGTTCTGATCTTCACACAGTCCCTACCCTTTCTCATCATGAGCTACACCACCCAGCCCCAAGCCTCCTAAGAAGCACTACCACCACCTTGAAGTCTTGCTGCACTTGAACAGGGACCTCACCTATTGACACAGCTCACAAATAAATTACAAAACTCAGTAAGGAACCAGACTCGTTGTTTATATAAACTGTTTGAAAACCCACAAGGACGTCTCCCACCTATTTTGACCTTCACTTGCAACTATTGATTTCCTAGTAGCGTAACTGTTGATCCTGGAGACAAATGGAACCTTTATAAATCAATGCATTTTACTGTTTTCATAAGCCTCAATGAATTTGATTTTCAACTGTGAGAACTGCAGTTACAGATTTCATTCCCCTCAGGTTTCCTTATGCACCACTGCCTTTTCTTTTGTGTCCTGAAGAAGCAAACCAGTAAAACCACTATGCTTGTGGACAAATTTAGCTAATTAGCAACTGCTCCTTAAGCGGGGATAGCTTTAGTTACCCATCAAATGGTTCAGTTACACACACTGCTTTAATACTTGCACAAGAAAATGCCAGACCAGTGCCCTAAAAACAAGTAAAGCTTTCATTATTCTGTGCCTCAGCGTTATTTAACGGTTATTTTCTGAAAAGGCTAAGAAGTTTACTGTGATCAAACTATACAGTAAAGTTTGAGAGGAGAAAGTGTTGCTCTTCCACCTCCATATCCTTCGAGGCTTGGGATCCTCAGCATCAACTCCTAAAAAAGGGTACTATTCTACTCAGGTTATTTAAGAACACAGAACCACATCTGTGCTTTTCAACCCCCTGATGGTGGTTGGTGGGGTTTTTAAGGGTGGATGAATCAGAACACTATCTTTATTCAGTACAGAAAGATGAAAAAAAAAATCCATCTATTTAGGGAAAGAAGTTAGAAATAACAGAAGAAAAGGCTCTGTCTTTGGAATTTCCTGCTTTACAGCAGCATTAGCTGTGATGTATCACTGTTATGGAACAATACATCTGAACAGAAAAATACATTTCATGCTTCAAAAAAACTGAAAGCAGGAGTAGATGTAGAATGTGGTCACCCAGCACGCCTTTACTCCAGGATACACGCTGCCCTTTTAAGTATTTACTTCCCTCCCTTCTCCCTGCCATACACGAGGTTTTCCATTACACCAGTGCCTTTGAAAGTCTTCTTAGCTTTTGTTTTAGCCTGACAATGTTAAGAAGCCTCATAGTTTCCAAAAGATCAACTTTTGTTAAACCACTTTTGTGAAAAGACGTCACACTGAAGAAAAACGATCACAGACAGAGCTAGGTCTAGGGTGCCATCATCTCTCAAATAGGAACCTACATGCTACATCCCACTGTAAAGAGAAAAACCAAAGTGGCAAGGAGTGAGACGCTTCATGACGCTGCTTCACTGCAACAGCGCCACGGGAAAGGTTCGGAGTAGCAGGACGCAATGCCAGTGTATACGCATGTAAAGTTCTAGTTTACAAACAAGAAGGAACTGTCAGTTTTTCTTTCCACCTTTGTGCAGATCGCCTTGCTGGAGCAGAAAGCTTGTCCCAAGGTCACACCTGATGCAATAGGCCTGCTCCAGATGCGTCTGCACCGTTGGGCTGTTATATTCAAGACCTGATCCTTCCGATACAGAAGTGACGTTCGGCCATTCCGCAGTCTAACAGTATACAACGTCCCCCAATTTGATAGGAGAGAGTGCTCCCTGGGCACAGGTTGGGCACATATCATAGAATCATTCAGGTTGGAAGAGACCCTTGGGATCATNCTGGACACAAGACTCAATATGTAAGCAGGCAGAGAGCAGCCCATAGGCTGAGGGTAGATAACACCTTCCCAGCTCTCTCATAAGGTGGTTGTGCTCCACAGACAGCGTGGTTCTTTGATGCTTATCGCTGTTTGCTCAAAGCTGATTATTTTAAACAAACAGCACAGCAAAGAAACTGCTGCACCACTGGATTCTCCCTTCTTCGGTCATCCTGTTCTCTCGCTTCTAGCACTATTTGCAACTGCTGCCGCGATACTGCATTTTCAGACACACCTGCCTGCTTTTGCTTTGTTGGTATCCTCTTCATGAACACAACACATGGGCCCAGAGTCACCTTTGAAGGTCACCAGTCTAGAAAAATGTCTGAAGTGACTGTAATGTCAAAGGATGGCAGCTGATGTTATTTACATCACTGCTGACCACGGGAGAGCCTGACTTTGCATAACCTACGGGCTTCCAAATTGTGTGTAATCATCTCTTGGACAGAGACTGTGACTCCACTGGAACCTGAAAAACTCCTAGACTTCAACTGGAACTAGATGTGACCCTTTCCAATGCAAAAATACACGGTTTGTCCCGTGTCATGTTACTGTCAAGGCCCTCTGGTAAACCTTCTGTTTATAAGTATGCTTCAGTTCACTGTGAGCTGAAAATCGTCCCTTCTCCCTTCATGCCCATTCGATTTCTACATCAGTGACCCAGTTCTACGCCTTTATACCTTACATCATATGGAATTAGTTCACACTCTTTACTTTGCTGCTGTTTCTTACCTCTAACTCATTTAAATTCTTCCTCCACACCAGATTCTATTGCAGCACCTCCATGGCCATTACTGACAGTCCCCGACTTGATTTACAAATAGCTCTGAGGGGATCAGATGTTGCCAAAGAGACAGTACTGAAACAGAGGGGAGCTGGGAATTGATATGAGAGTGGGGGGAAAAAAAAGACAAAGGGAGAAAAGCAGGATGGAAAGAGCACAGAATATTGCTTAAAATACCAGAGCCGAATCAGAAGCACCCATCAGCACCTAATGGGTGCACGCTGCTTGGTGATCAGTCATAGCCAGCCTTCTCCTGTTCTCTTACACCATAAATTCTTCACAGTGAGATTATGTCCACCTTGAACTGCAAAATCCTTCCTGTTTTGCATAGTGCCATATCCGTATTTCTTAGCGCGGCAACAAAAGCTCTCCATCTCTTTGTTAAAGGCTTACAAACACCTTCCAGGAAATCAGCTGTGCTTGTTTGTAATTTTCCTCCTAATTACCGACTCAATCTCAAATATTCACATAGTACCACACTGTAAATGCACATTCCACTTTATAGAACACAGATGAAAGCAGTTCTGTAAGCAACTTACTGTGTCACCCCTTCACAGAGGTATTAAAAAAGAAGTTGGGGTGTGCATTCACCTAATAACAAAATCCTGGAATGGTTCATGTAAGATGGAGCTTTTCTAAGGGAGAAAATATATAGTAGAAACCCATTTATATATTCCTGTTTCCCCATGCAATATCTCCTTTGAGAGATAGCTGCTGGACACGCCTGTCCAAATACCTTTGCAGGATATATGTACAGAAATAACACATTGGAATTTGGCTCCTAATTACAGAGCACTGGTTACTAATTTAACCATCAAGACACCAGACCTCAAATTCTTGATCTGATGCCCACCCGAGTGCCCAAACAAATGGCTCATCTCGGTACAATTTAAACCCATATAATTATTAAATAAGCGCTAAGACCAAATCATCGTTTCATTTTCTATAGATGGAAGGTGAAACTGAATGTTTAGCTCCCTTGTCTGAGTATTTCAGTGCCTTTCAGTATCAGCTAAACCAGGCATTATATTTACTCAGAGAGAATGGGTAGTTGGCGGTTCACAAAACGCTACTTTATAATACAAACGTTATCTGCACCCAGGGACCGTGGTTTTATCGACCCAGGTCTAACTAATGGCTCCATCCCTAAAGCAGATGCGTTGTGACTAACAACTATTCACACCAATTCATTAACATCTCGACCCAATCGAGACCTCTCCCATTTCAATTATTCCCTTCCTTCATGGTTTGCTTTTTTTTTTTTTTTTT
>VZTM01022464.1:131608-177365 GCA_013400555.1 Jacana jacana
CGCCCCGCGGGACCAACGACGGCCCCCCGCGGGGCTACCGGGCGGGCTACGTGCCCGGGCCAGAGGCTACCGAGAACGGCGGGGCCGCCCCCTGTTCCGCGGAGCGACCGCCAACAGCACCGCAGGGCGACCGCCGGGCTCCCCCCGATGCGCTGAGAGACCACCACCCACTCCGCCGGGCGACCGCCGGGCTCCGCTAGGCCACCGCTAGCCTCCACGGGGGGACGGGACAGGCTCCGCTACTCAGTCGCCCCCCTTCCCAACACCCTCTGCACCTGCGGAGGGAGCAGCCTCCACCCCGTCCCCCGTCCAGCTTTATTGCTAGGGCATTTTGAGTTTGGATCCCAAGGCTGCAAGGTGGAGGAGCATCGCCTGCCAGCAGGGCAGGCCAAGAGGTTGCCAATGGCCAGCAGAAGTTGTACAGTAAAGCATAAACAGTATTTGACAGGGCACGATACAAGCACTCGGGGTAAATAATCTTCTTCCTTCACTAATCAGCTACTTTTTCAACAGTAAAGGCCAACAGCCCCCCTCTTCACAAAAAGCTAACCCCTGGCGTTGTCAGTCGTCACCCCCAAGTCTCCATAAATTCATTTCTTGAGCTCAAGGGGTCAGAGGCTGCTGTTTATTAGACGGGTTTCAAAGATGGCACGTTGCAATCACCGTGTAAAACAACGTTATCCCACTGAGAATAACAGTTCTTCATTTCAACCCGGAGTAGGAAGAAAAGGAAACATTCATGAACAAACTGAAACTGCCTGTAAAAATCCCCCTTCTTCAAGAGCTGTCATTATCTCATCTCTCAACCACCTAAAGAATCAGGAATAAAAGCGAGGAAGCACACACAGCACTCTGCAACCTGAAGTTCTTTGAAAAATCTTTTAGAAACATTACACAGGTTAGCCTGCTGCATTTCTGAGTATTGGTTTGAGGAAGATTTTTCTGTCCCTGCCTAGTCACTAACAGGGATTGGCTTAGTATCTATAACAAATCATGGCATTTCCTTGTTCACTGTCATACTCTTCCAGGGCTCTAGCAGGTTTTTCACCTCGGAGCAGAGCTTACAGACAACGCTCTGCTGCTCCACCACTCCACAGGGAATGCCTGCTCTTGGAGCCCAAGGACAGTGGTGCCTCAGTGGAGTCCCAAGCAGAGAACCAAGGTCTGCTCTGGTGGATTTTACACCTTTCTTCCCTCAGCATCTTCACCCTCCTTCCCTTGGGCAAGCGCCAGTTTCTCTGAAATTGGGTATTGCCAAAGGAAGGCAGCCTGGGTGGGGCTCAGCAGGGCACAAGTAGGTTAATTCTGTTTAGATTACTGATGTGTCAGAGCTGAAACATTCCAGCTACGTTTAAGTAGGTGTTTCAACAGTAATGCTAATTTTGTCCTGTTTCTTCCACCTTTAGTCTTCTTTAAAAGAGATGGGTGGGTGTCCACATCTCAAACTCCACTTGGGGTTCAGAGCCTGTGCAGAACTACCCCCAGCTCCCGTGACCCAAACATATACCTTCTGTGCCACGACTACTGTCCAACAGTGTGGGGTTTTTTTTTTATTAGAAAAGGATGCCTGTTGATTTGGCAACTTTATTCTGAAGCTTTTGGCTGGAAAACATTAAACTACTGAATTATTTACACACAAAGTAAGTATTAAACCAAAACCTGTCTGTGTTACAAGAATACCATTTCACCATGATTAGTTCACTAACTTTTTTTGTTAATAAGCAACATGAGACAAGCTCCACATCAAGTCCTTTGCTTCTTAATGCATTGATACGGTCACTGACTCTACCAAAAATAATCTTCTTCAGTAAGTGAAGACACAGGCAGGTTTTCTATCACTTTATCACACTAACCTACTATGGTTACTGCCATAATACTCTCTACAGGCAGGGTTTTGAAAAGGTCATGGTTTTTTAACCAATAGGTTAGAGCCTGTAAAGGTTTCAGGACATTTGTCCATATCTAATTATCTGTAGAAATCCAGGTATCTTAGCACAGNGGTAAGAAATCCAGGTGTGGAAGCACAGTATATTCATTAAATCATAGAATCACAGAAACACAAGGTTGGGAAGGACCTACAAGATCATCTAGTCCAGCTGTCCTCCTGTCACCAATACTACCCACTGAGCTACTAAATCATGGCTTGTAGCATCTCATCCAGACCCTTCTTGAACACCCCCAGGGACGGTGACTCCACCACCTCCCTGGGCGGCCATTCCAGCGCCTGACCACTCTTGGGGAGAAAAAGGTTCTCCTGATATCTAATCTAAATCTCCCCAGGCACAACTTGCGGCCAATTCCCTTGAGATGCATCATTAGTTCTCTGGGAGAAGAGGCTGAGCCCCTCCTCTTCACAACCTCCTTTCAGGAAGTAGTAGAGTGCAATGAGGTCTCCTCTGAGCCTCCTCTTCTCCAGACTAAACAGTCCCAGCTCCCTCAGCCCTTCTTCATAGGACTCCCTCACCAGTTTCGTTGCCCTTCTCCGGGCACATTCCCGGGCATCGATGTCTTTCTTGCAGTGAGGGGCCCAAAACTGAACACAGTAGTGTTCATTAACAAATTAACATTAAAAAGTGTTCCTGAAATTAATGTCTTTTTTTAAAAAACTAAAAAAAAACCCCAAACCTATTTGAAGGTTTAGAGCTTTATAGTTCAAGCTTTAGGGATCTGGAAGTACATAATGCAGGCACACTTCCACCCAGTTAAGAGCAATGGGACTTTTCACTGCGTTCTGCACACAGGACTTGATGATATACATGTACATACAACCTTTCCTTCTTTCCAGTAATGTAAGTAGAAGTTACAAGGGGCTTAATGCAAGTGCAATTATGGTGTGAATTCAGCAAACAATTAAAAGCACAAAGTGTGAGAGCCTAACTCGTCTGAGATTCCCTCGAAGCTCCTCAGAAGTCCTAAAAAAAGTGTGCTGTGTGCTCTGTGCAGCCATGACTTTTCTCCTGGCAGAACCCTCTGTGAAATCACAACATCAAGGGTGGGAACTGGACCCACGGTGGAGCTGCCAGAGACTGAATAACCTTTGATGGGTCCCCAAGCCTCAGTTACCGGTATGTCTGTGTGTCTGAGTCTTGGAAAGGTCTGGAATCCAGCAGCAGAGACAGTGGCTGCTAGCCTACTCCCCTATATTAAAAAAAAACCAAAACCCTAAATAATGAAAAATTAAGTGCAAGGCAGAGAGTCATACTGACCCTACAATGAGTATTTAAGTGCTTAAAGATAACCTCTGCGTTAGAACAGAGCTGAAAATAGAACACGTCGTTGGGTATCCCTGCTCATGCTCAAATCCTGCTCTCAGGTTAATTCAAATGAGCAGCCTCATCCCACAGTAGCACCTGGAGGACGGCTGCTCACATCAAAAGCCACCAGAGCTGAAAGAAAAGTAGTGCTCACCGATCCTTCACCAGAACATCGCTAATGATCTTCGGCTTCGAGACAGAAATAGCAAGCCCTATTCTCAGCCTTATCTATAGACAGATACTGTATCATCATCTCATTCCCTGGTGTAATTCAGCCCTTCCTGTGTTTTTCCTTCACAAACTACCTTCCAGCTGCCTCAAACCAGCTCCACAGAATATACAACGTATGCCTCCACTAAAGCACCATTTCACTCTCATGACTTCTTCAGTCACCTCAAGAACTGCTCTTTGCATACGTTTCATTAAAATCCAGTGTTTTATGAAAGAATTACATAGCCTTCTAAAACTGTTTTAAAAGTGAGAACAAGTAGTAGAAGGTATTGGCATCCACAGAGAGGAAGTGTCAAAAGATCAGATGAGAGTTAAGAAGCAATTATTAAGAAGCTGTATTAAAAACCAGCATTTTCTTTCCTACATCGCGTTGTGATTGTTCCTAGAAATATCTGACTACCCAAGCTGAAAACCACCTACTGCTCAGCCATCCTGAATATCAGTAATATTTACAGATCTTTCTGATCCTCATTCAATTTCTGTAATCGCTTGATAGTATATTGAAATGAAAAAGGCTCTAATACAAAGGCAAATTGGACTGTTCTAACCATAAAGAGAGCATTACCTATCAACCCCCTCAAAAAACCTATAAGATCTCTAATTGAAAATGATTGTAAGTCTTTTTTACATATTGGTTGGTCAACTTGTTTATGTGTAAAGCAGTAGGTAAACAGAATCCTAGAATCATTCAGGTTGGAAGAGACCCTTGGGATCATCAAGTCCAACCATCAGCCCTACTCTACAAGTTCTCCCCTACACCAGATCCCTCTACACCACATCCAATCTACTCTGAAACACAGTCAGGGATGGGGACTCCACCACCTCCCTAGCAACCCATTCCACTGACTGACCACTATTGAATATTTTTTGACTGTAGACTAGATAACACCATTTTCCCAACAGTTCAGGTGACCACCCACGAGCCTGGGCCCTGCCTCTGGCTCCATGTCCAGTTCCCAAGACACCAGTCTAACTAATTAACTGAGACACAACCTGCAGGAGGGTGAACTGGAATTCAAACAAGAAAGTGTTAACTTTATCCATGGTCACTTTACTCATCACAAGCGGTCGTAGAGCCATAAAACAGTAAGAAAAGATGGGAAAAGCAACTCAGATTTTCTTAAAAGCAAATATTTAAAAATTTTAAAGGGAAACCCTGAAGCACTTTTGTAATTAGAGATGAAAGTGTCTTAACCTAATAAGAGTAGATCCCTCATGTTTTAGTGCAGTAGGAAAGAAGCTACTGCATTCCTGGAGCCATTTCCACACTATTCCCATCCCATATTTAGTATTTTACTTTGATGTAATTCAGTCAAAAAGCAACAGTGAAGGTATCGCCGCTGCTGCCTAATCTCAAATATTACATCTTGCCAAAAGTATTTTAGACCCACAGCAAGCTAACAGCTGTTTAAGCAAACAGCACTTTATAGCTGCTTGCACATAAGATTTTACATTAATTTTAGCTGCATTTTAACTAAAGAAGAAAGCGAGTCTTCCTCTATTTCAGACTTATTATCTTCCTTTTCCAATGGGATTCATTAACACATCAGGTATTACAACACCTATTTTGTTGTCATCCCAAGAAAACATTTCAGATTTGATGATACACTGAGCAGACATTAAATCATGTGAACTAGCGTTCTGTTTTCAGACCTTTTGGACAGTATTTCAGAGAAAAAGGTGAACTTGGACTCATGAGGATATTGTATACCAGGTCATCAAAAAAAACCCGAGTGCTTAAATGTCCAGTTTTAACAGAAAATAGCAAACCTTAAAAAAACCCCAAACCCTAACACACAGATGAAAAAGTATCTTAAAGGTTATCCTCCCAGTTCTTGAAATATTACCAAGACCATCAGCTGTAGCCTAAAGTGATATGAAAAAAAAAGAAGAGAAACCTCTTGTGAAATGCACTATGCTTTCAGAGTATGCCAAGAATATTGCCAAGACAATTAATAGTTTATCTGGTCAATTTGTACTTGAAAGTTTTCCAGCCCCGATTGTGTTGCGTACCCACAGCTCCACTAAATAGCTACATCAACTCATTGGCCTAAGCACAAATTCAGATGAAGTTGATTTAAATTCTGAAGAGCATCCCAGGTCACCTAGTTTCCAGCATTCCCCAAAAGTCAAGCTTTTGGTTTTTTTTTTTCCCCTATCCATTCTGAACCACAGGTCATGACAGGCCTGTGAATGTCAAATGTCAGTCTGAGCAGTAATTCTCTGTCAAAATGCACAGAGGCCTGAGCTCACGCTAACAGTGCTAGGATTTTAAGAATTTACAGCAAGAAATTAGGAGGTTTACAGTAAATTTTCTGCTTCCTAATTTATTGGGGAAGAAAACCCACCAAAACACACTTGCCAGCATATATTAGGAAGTCTTATTGTATATTCTACATGTGTATAAAAGTACAAATTTGAGACAGGTAGCTATGTAAGGAGAAAGAAATGTTTTCTCATCTTTTTTAAAGGACTAGGGAAACTAGAATTCTAAAGTGAAAAATCCTACTAGCTTCTCAGTAAGAGGTTTTTCACATATAACATTTTATAGAGGAAGCAAATAGATGAATACTCAGGATAAGGAATTCTTCCCCCTTGCTTCAACACCAACAGTCAGCTCCTCTAGGCTGAAAAGAATGTGTTTTTCAGATATCATGGTTAGATACTTCAGGAGATGAGCTGTCAACTCAGTCTCCAAACCTCCTCTTTCCTTCATAGGTAAAGATGTAAATCCCAAACTGTCACCCTCTCTATTTTTATCCTTCATTGTCTTCTCCTTACCTACAACCTAAAGCCATACCCCTGAGCTATTTGCCTCTCATGTGCCAAACTGCATCTTCTCACCAGCAGCCCTTCCTCTTCCTTAAACAACTGCTCCACGTTCTCAACCCCTGGAGAGCTGCTGCCAGAAAAGCTCAGGGCCCAGCTTTGTGGTCTCTTTGTCTTTCTTGCCAGCAGTTGGTGGGGTGCTGTACTTTGTATTTCGGGTGGGAATAGCGGGATAGGGCACTGGTGGGTTTGGTTGCCACTGAGCTCTCAAGGCATTTCCTGCTCCTCACACCACCCTGCCAGCCAGCCAGGTGGGGCGGGCACAAGAAGTTGGGAGGGGACAGAGCTGGGACAGCTGACCATTCCATGCCATGGGATGTCATGCTCAATATATAAAGCTGGGAGAAGGAGGAAGGAAGGAAGGACATTGAGAGGGATAGCATTTGTCTTCCCCAGTCACTGCTATGTGTGATGGAGCCTGCTTTCCTGGAGATGGCTGAATGCTCACCTGTCCATGGGAAGCAGGGAATTAAATCCTTGCTTTGTTTTGTTTGTGGGGCTCCTGCTCTACTTATTAGACTCCCTCTGTCTCAACCCACCAGGTTTTCCCTTCACTTTTACTCTTCCAATTCTCTCCCCTATCCCAAGAGGGGAAGTGAGCAAGCAGATGCATGGTCCTTGCTGCCAGCTGGGTTTAAGTCACAACATTCATGTATGCCCCATAGGCCATCTACTCCTGTCCCTTAATTTTTAAGGCCTGCTTCATATAATTTCTTATTACAACTCCATTTATAGACTGTGCTTCCATACTCTAGCAGCTGGGACATGCATTCCTTTGCTCCTGTTTGCTTCTTAACATTTAATCCCTGCAGTTATAGAATTATCAATTGTGAAATTGTGATAAATGGAAAAAAAAAATTAGAAAGAAGAGTGTGCTAGTAGGAAAGTGGAGCAGGAACACGGACTTGTAAGTGTTGTCCACAATTCCTGGCACAAACGCTTTGCAAAAGACTTTCACAAGACACCTGGAGCTCCCCACGCGTCCTATGTCAGGCCTGCTTGAAATAAACCAACAGGAATCGATTCAAACCATGGTATTTCTGTGCAACTGGAACTATATAGAGGCAGATGAGTCATTGCCAATAATCAGGATTTATTATTTTTATTAATATTCAATTGCCCATATCTGTATTCCTTTCCCCCCTTTAGCCTCAATCTTTTAGCCACCTGCATGTTTTTCTACCCCGTGCACTACCACCCAACAACTCAGTTTCTTAATATTTCTTAATATTGCCTCTCTGATCAACCTCATTTCCCTCAATCTGGCATAGGAAGAACAAATAAGAACTTGAGTAACAGAATCAGCCCCAAGTGATCTCTTTCCAGCTCCCCCCGCCCCATGCTTTCAACATTGCAGGATGCCAAGAGCCAGATGATAACCAGCCGGCTAAAAATAGAGAATGCTTCCCTGGACACACAACCATACTTGTGGCTCTCAACTCAAAAGTCATTCTTGCCTGATTAGATTGGCTTACTGAGTGATAGAAAGCTTGTCGTTGGGCCAGTTCTGTCTGCCTCTGACAGTCCTCAGAGCTAACCAGAGGGCATTTAAAAGTTTGCTCTTCCTTACAGACTGGAATTCATCCACTTTGCACACAGGATTTTGCTTGCCTGCACAGTCCTCCTGGAAAAATACCTATTCAAAACCTAAGCATCTAGAAAGAAAACAAAATCTGAAAAAGCATCTGCAAGAATTGCCACAAGCTATGGTACTTCAGACCATCACTTGATAAAAGCAGCAAGATTTGGGAAGAGTAGACAAGCCAGAGCGTCAGTAGCAAATCGGTGCCATAAAGCTAGCAAACCATCGTATTTTCCAAAGTTCTGTGAAGCCAGGAAGTTTTAAATAAACTCCTTGTAAAGTGGGCTTACATTTTATCAATTCTGAGAACATGGCAGCACCTCTCTGTGCCAGATGAGGTCACAAATCAATCTCAGAACACCTCTGACAAAGTATAAATACCACAGCAGAGTATGTCCAAGTCACTCTAACATGTCTGGCTGGCATAACTACAATAGCAAGGTTGATAAGGTACCAATCTGTTTATCCACAGCATTCTTTTCAGGAAGAGGTCATTTCTTCTTTGGTGCTAGGAAGTGTAACAATGCCAAAGCATTCCAGAACCGCTTCAACAAATAACAGCACCAGCTACCTCCCCTTAGAGGTTAACAGTTTGGACTTTTGTGGTAGCTTGTTTATTTGCTTTAGAGGGTAACGTAACACATTAGGAACTTTAGCAGATCACCTGCCAAATACATCCTTTATCCTAGGAAGCCAGTCAGCTTTTTGTGACAAGACTTCTACGTTCTAATTGAACCATGACTTGTTGTCTTAACATTCACTTCCCTTTTTCCTTAAGTGATTTTCAACTCTGTCTGAATTTTTGGTCTTGAACAGTGTTAAAGTGGGTATAAAAATATGAAATTGGATCATCTTAAAAAGTTTGCTACCAGTTTTCCATCAAGTACCTCACATACATTTAAGGAGATTATCATAGAAACCGAAACTGGATTTAGCACTAAAAAGGGGAAAGCTGAAACATTCAAAGAGGAACTTGATCCTTCCCCTCTCTGCAGCACTGGTGAGGCCACACCTGTGGTGCTGCAGGACTGTGCCCAGTTCTGGGCTTCCCAGTACACAGGAGACATCGGCATCTCCATCAGAGGAGATATTCAAAAGCCTTCTGGGCATCATCCTGGACAATTGGCTCTGGGTGGCCCTGCTTGAGCAGGAGGGTGTTAGACCATGCAGTCTCCAGAGATCACTGCCAATTTCAACCATTTCCTGACATAATAACAACAGTAACAAAAAATGCCCACATTTTTGCTTTTCACGTAATATTGGTATTTATATCTCTCTGCACAAAAACTTAGATCTTGGATTTCTCCAAATAGAGACGGATTCAAATCAGCAGAAACACAAAAGGCACTATCAGTCTCCAATATGAGAGGGCTCAGATAACACAGTCTCTCAGCATTTCGCTTTAAGGAGGTAGCAGTGAAGAGTTTGCACAGCATCACTTTCTGAAACAAGCTGCAGATGTAGTGTGGGAGGAAAAGAACAACTGTATTCATACACAGGAGGAAAGAAAACAAGAGGACTCAAATGTATTCAAGATTTAGAGGCTCATAACACTGATGTTGTTTCCATAGCAACTATTATACTTCAAAGCAGGGGGGGAAAAAAAAAACCCAAACCCAGGGTGAGGATTTTAAAGGACAGCACCACGCACAGATTAAAAGCAGATACTGCCTACAACTGATGATCTGAGGTTTGGACTTATGGATTTACACAGTGTAATCACAAGAAGTATCACTTATTAAGGAGTCAGGATGCAGTGAAACTACCCTACTGACAAAAGAAGAGCGAGGGAGTAAAAAACAGCACAGCAAAACACCCCTGGTGCTTGACAGCCTGTCTCCCAACTCTTTAGCGGGCTAAACCCAAGGCAAGCAGTACGTTATCACAGTTGATGCAGTTATACCCCATGCACTCACTGTCCAAGGTGATTTCCAACATTGTCTCCCTCTGTGGGCAGAGTAACTGACCTACGTGACCCAGGAGAAGGCAGGATGCAGTAGATCAGCAGCAGCACACGTTGCACTAAGCTGAATCAGATGATCCAGCTGGTTTGCAACACTTACCTTTTTAGAACTTCCCTGACTGTCCAGCTGAGAGAGTTGATAGAATTGGCCTTTCCATAAAAAAAAAAAAACAAACCCAAGCAAACAAAAACACCAATAAGAAAACGGGCAAAGGAGAGAGAATTTAAACTTATTTGGCTTAGGGAAGGTACAGGAAGACAATATCTGTTCTAGAAAAAAATATTTAGCATTGGAAAAATGCTTGGTGCAGAGAAGATAGAACCATAATTCTGGTAGATAAAGGCCTTATAATTGGTCTCTTGCACAGCAAATACTAAGTGACAGGTACACCAGCCCAACTGCTTTAATATGCAGCTGAAGACCGTGCCCCCACCCCAGGAAAAACAAACCCCCTGCATACAATTCTCCCATTTATCACCATTTCTGAGAAACGAAACAGCAACACCAGCCCCTGATTTATGTGCTGCCTGGACTCAAAAAAAAGATGGCTTTTGCGTCAAAGGCAGAGAAACATTATGAGCTGTAGATTCCTATACTGCATCAGGCCACATCTGATGCAAAGCACAACTTCAGAATTGTCAGTCGCATTAAAGTTACCTGGGAGGCAAAAACCTGATTTCAGGTTATTTAGCCCCTTAGTACAGCTGTTTACATCCAATTTCATCCTCACACACGGCAAGGGACACAGTCAAAGGCGTTCAGAATCACAAGTGCCAGACTTCCACCCTCTGCAGCTGACTTTTTCGAGAACAGGATCGCAGAGATTTGCTTCCTTGCCATGACAAGATCAGTGTGAAGCTACGTTTCAGAAGGGTGTTAAACAACCCTCTTTGGATCTTCAGAGCTACCCAGTTCACGTCTATGGAGTGAAATAAGTCCAATAACAATATTGAAAATACTTGGGCTGGTGTAATAGTAGTTTCAGTGTTGTGTCAATAATCAACGGGGAAAGTCCTCACCTGGAATTCCTTTCAAGTGCCTTTTCCTTTTAGAAATCAGTGCCCTAACATTCATGCTGTGAGAAATATAATACCTAGAGGAAAAAAAAGTAATAATAAATACCTCCAGTAGTTTCCCAGCTGATATAATTCAATACTCTGGAATTATGCAGAACATTCTGGCACTGGGCTGCCAGCTTTACTTCTGTCACCAGAAATGTGTGATGTTGTGGTTTGTTGGTCCCCCCCCAACTCTACAGTAGAGAAAAGGATGTGGGTGGGGAGTATAATTGACACTAATTATTTGTAGGAAAGGTCAGGGTTACCTTTTACCAACTGCGTGAGGCGGCTGATTATCTGTCACATCTCTGGAGCGCAGTCACGAAACCGTCAGTGACTAAAGGACGAACAGGCCTTGGCCAGCAATCAAACTTGGCAGTGTTCAACAACACAGCACAGCAGATGTCTTTTTAAAATAGGTAAATTGTAAGGCATTAGATAGCGTGACACTAGATCTCTGCCACACTGAAAAAAAACCCTTCAATAAAGACTACTGTTTGAGTACCTAATAGGTGACTCGGTACTAGCATCTTCTCTGCATTTGAAGAGCTAAAAAAAACCCCAAAAAAGCACCTACATCAGAAAATCCCAGCTCAGTTTCAAACTCCCTCAGAAAGTCTTCAGTTTCTAGAGGATGTGTATTTTAAATTTTTTTTTGATACAATATACCTCAGCTGGACCAAAATCCGCACATAGAATGTGTAAGACCGACAGCAGCACCAAAACATTGGGAAATCAAACAACAGACTGTGGGGTTTTTAAAACTAAAGAACCTCAAAAACTTGGGAATTTGCCAGCTTGTGAAGAATTGTTTCCTAATGTCCAGCCTAACCCTACCCTGCTGCAGCTTGCAGCCAATCCTTCTCGTTCTATCACTGATTACCAGTGAACAGAGACCAGCATCAACCTCTCTACCATGTCCTTTCAAGCAGTTGTAGAGAGTGATGAGGTCTCCCCTCACCCTCCTCTTCCTCAAACTGAACAGCCCCAGCTCCCTCAGTCGTTCCTCATAAGATTTATGCTCCAGGCCCTCCAGTCTCTGAAATTCTTCAAGTAACGCTATAGAAGTCTCAGTGCCAGAGCAGCAGCTCTGGGGAGAATTTCTAGTTTCCTCAAATGTCTTAGCTCTGTATTTCTAAAAATACAGTGTGCTTGTGGAAAAAATAAATAAATAAAAATAAATCAAAGAATTGGGCCCTCCAGATAACAAAGACAGCTTTGATTAATAAGACTTCAGTCTAGCAAAGCAGGGAGAGAAAAACATTATTCAGGCTAATAGTCCTGGTGCATAACAGTTGTCTGCTTGCCTTCCTTTCCGGGCCCTGCACACTGCAGAATGGTGCCCAGTGTCAGGACCAGAGGAAACGGACACTTGAACACAGAAAGTTCCATCTAAACCTGAGGAGGAACTTCTTCACTCTGAGGGTGGCAGAGCCCTGGCAGAGGCTGCCCAGAGAGGTCACAGAATCTCNGGTAGAGGTGGTGGAGTCTCTGTCTCTGGAGACATTCAACCCCACCTGCACAGCAGGTTCCTGTGCAACCTGCTCTGGGTGGACCTGCTTTGGCAGAGGGTTGGACTAGATCTCCAGAGGTCCCTTCCAACCCCAGAGCATTCTGTGATTCTGTAATGGAGCTGTTCAAACTTCACAAAGCCCATTGAGCTCTTGGTGCCTCTTTTTGCAGAAATTTATAAGCAGCACTTTGCAAAATGATACTCCACAAAGAGAACACTACATCCTCTTGGTTCTCCCCAGCAGACTCAAAGGTATTTGTGAATCAATCCACAAGTATGTTCAAGTGCAAATCTCAATAACTGCAACAAGCAAACTCAAATGAGTCTTTTAATTTCTAACTGCCCACCTTTGTCTAGAGGACTTGCATTGCTCATTGGGAGCTACAGCACCCTCATGTTTATTGAGTAACTACTTTTAATCCCAGTGTAGCAATGCTGAAGTTTAAAAGGTGGAAAAGTAAACAATTCTTTCCGGCTCTGGCTGTAGGAGAGGGGCACAGCATGTACTACTGGTTCTGTGACAGACCAGTAACTTAACTTGTAAAAATACGAGATGGGCAGTGTGTTATCTGTTTTCTATTGAATGGATCTGAAGGAGGAGGAAGTTATTACACCGCCTCCTCCCAGGGGGTCACAAAAGAGGGCAGGCAAGAATAAAACCTTGGGATCCTTTTTGAACAGCTGATCTTTCAGTCAGGAACAGAGAGCAAGAGATGTCCCAGTGCCAAAAATGCACAGAAAAGCTTGACTTCAGATTTTATGGCAAGAGCTGACAATCAGAATGAAGGTACAAGGTTTCTATAACATTTCTTCAAGTGCAAAACCTGCAGTTAAGTACATGATTCAGCAGAGCCAGGCTAAACTTTGCAGTACTCAATTGACCAACCCTGTGCAAGGGTCTCGCTAGATGTGAAACACATGCTGTATCAACGTATCTGAACATACACCTACCTTCAGATATCATTTTCAGACTAGTTATCAGGGTCTGGAACTCAATTTTAATGTGCATTCAGCCTGTTTTTGCAGCTAGCAAGCATTAACACAGCTCAGGGTTTCTAGAGACAGAGGTTTTTGTAAAAATACCCTAAGCTGAAAAAACCCAACCCCCCCAAACTACCATGTTTTCACCTTGAGTGCTCTGCATCTTCAAAGCAATGGAGAAGCGCTTCAAAGACAGCAAATACCCACAGGCAGGTAAGCAACTGCAGACAAGCAACCTGCCCCAAATCACCTTACGGGTCAAAAACTGCCACATTGAGAAATCTCAGCCTCCAGTTCCTTTCATCATTTCTCTGTCCCCCTCCCAGGTAGTTCCTGTGACCTGACAGTACAGCAGTAGCAACCTCCTTCCATCCGTCTACACGGTGAGACCGTGCCCAACTTGCACTACTGTCTCTTTTAGGCAGCAGATCTCTCCACCCCTGGCCAAGCTCCTAGCCAGTTACCCCAGTTGCTTGCCTCTAAAAGCATCACTGTTCCCAGCTAGCATTTTAATTTCTCACCTGAAAACTCTGATGTACAGTCAATAAACCTGACCTTATATTCAAGTGGCAAAAGTAAACATGCAACAGGCAGGAGAAATCTTATTACATTTTAGTCTGGAGGAGAATTCCAAGAATTTTCCTCCCTTTTCATTATTTATCAAGCTATTTTAAAGCTTGATGCCTTATCTCCTCCTCCACAAAGTGATGCTTTTTTTTTTTTTTCCAAATAGAGAAACTCTGAATACCCTATTGCTTTTAAAAGTACCAGGGTTTTATTTTATTGTTGCCGGAGTCAAAACCAAAGAAATGCTCAAGGTTCTGAATGAAACAAGAACTTAGAGTTTTGAAAATGTGTGAGGAGAGAGAACGATGGTATTTTCAGTATACCAGTCCCCACTGAAACAGAATTCTGTTTCTCAGGAGCACGTAGCAGCGTGCATTTATAAAGTTAAGTCGTAGGCTGCACTCCCAGTTCCCATCCTCAAACTACCAGAGTCTGACTCTAAATTCAAGGATACAGAAGGAAGACATAGCACATGTTATCTCTCTCCACCTCCAACCCGTACAAGTAACATCTAACCTCTTCACCTCTCTCCACCTCTAACCTGTACAAGTCCTTTCCTGTGCACGGAAATCAGGATCAACTTATTTCTTAGAATCATAGAATGGTCAGAGTTGGAAGGGACCTTAAAGATCACCCAGTTCCAGCCCCCCTGCCCTGGACAGGGACACCTCCCACCAGACCAGGTTGCTCCAAGCCCCATCCAGCCTGGCCTTGAACCCCTCCAGGGATGGGGCAGCCACAGCTTCTCTGGGCAACCTGGGCCAGGGTCTCACCAGCCTCACAGCAAAGAATTTCTTCCCAAGATCTAAACCTAAGCTCTTCAATCTACCCTTCTTAATTTTCTCTATTGCTTCTTAGCATCCCAGAAGGGGAAGGAGAAAGGCTTTGTACAGTCACTGCTCACCTTGGACTTGGCAGCAGGGTGCAGACCCAAACACAGACTCTTCTGCAAATGGCAGCAACAAAGCACGTGACAGTATCCTGTCACACTGCCACTTTTTTTTTACTGCAAAGGCACAAGTTCAGAGGAGGTCAGCCATATTACAGGGTTTAGAACTTGAACCACAAGTTCTCAGTGGTTCCAGATCCTTTACTCTTATGCCAGGCAAGCCCTAAAGGTTGGGCACCACAGCTGAGCCACTCTAAAGCAAGCAGTGGAGCACTCGGGATGCACACTTTCTACCCAGATTTATTCAATCTTTTCCCACTTATTAAATGCCACTCTCTGGTCTAAGCCAGCCTAGATCAACTGATTTATGTGGGTTTACTCAACAGTAGTGCTGACACATAAGACCTGTAAGCTTAAGCTTATTTCTGAGTTCATCCAGAACTTATTTGTGAAGTGAAAGATCCAGCTTAAACCATGCAAAACCAAGCAATAACAGTTCTGAACTGCTTTGTCTGAATAGAAAGAGGTGGAAGTTGAATTTTCCCCCAACTTTTTGTATTCCCAACTAGAATAACCTGATACATGCTTGGAAAAGCGAGACTTTGTAATTAGTGCTATGGAGAGTGAAAGATCTGAAAATAAAATTCACAGAGAAGGAAGATTTTATTGCCTGTGGAATGACTCACGGGCTTTGAATAAAGACAAATCTCAGTCGTCTGTTTACACATTGTTACCTGTAAGAAAATTTACTTTAAGAAAATAAATGGCAGTGAGTGTCTTAAGAAAACACAAAGAGGGAATTTCAGTTTCGTCCACTCTTCAGTATATTTTTGTAGACTGCAAAACACGTTCCACCGCCAGTTCTTCTCAGTGCTTCTGCACTGAAAGTTCACTTCCAGCCAATTACTAATAGAGCTTATTTTTAACAAGTACTTGAGGTATACATCGAGGTACAGAGGTTTGTGTTCTGACTGTAATCATGGAGTCCCCGAAGTAAATATAGGTGAATCAAACTTTCTATTGTTATTGAAAGGAAAAGAACATGAAAAACATGATTCACAGCACTGAGAAGAAACTTAAAAGTGATGATTTTTTTTCCCCTATGAGAAAAGCATTTTCCAAGAACCTCTGGGAAGTAGATGTGCACTGTATAAAGCTGAAAGTTTTCCTCTTTCAGATTAAGAATTTAGACACAAGTTAGAAAGATGAAGGGAAAAGAGAATTCATTCCAAAGCTGTGCACTGCCATTAGGGTCCTTAATTGAAATATTTCCTCCAACTGAAATAACACATTAAAGCAGCAAAGGTTTAAAGGGCACCTTCTTAAATAATCAGACAAGCTTGGGTTAGGCTTTTTTTTGGTTTGGGTTTTTTGTTTGTGGTTTGTTTGGTTGTTTTTTTTTTCTTTTTTCTTTTTGTTTGCCAAAACTTTTCATTAACTTCTTTAAGTTCTAGCTATCTGACCTCCTGATTAATAATATCAATTTTCAAAGTGCCAAGCCGCCTCAGGACAAGACTCAGGAATCACACAGCTAAACTGTAAACAGCAAACTCTTTTACAATTTCTTAAACATTTATTTTCCAAAGTGGCCAACAATTAGTAAGTGCACAGGTCTGACTATAAGGTGATATAGATGAAGAATTTAAGTGATTTAAAAGGGGTCATGGCTTTCAGGCTTCTTCTCCAGCTTTTCTTATATACCTTTATGAATGGAAGCTGGTAGTGAAAAGAGGTGAAGTGAGAGAGACCAAAGTTACACTGATAGTCATCTAAATGAAAAATAAAAGACCTGGTGCATTAGAGATGTCTTCAGGATTTGTGTTCCAAGAGTACTGAGACCTCTGTTCAACTGGAGTAGCGGGGAGAACTTTTACAGCTCATGATAAAAATTGTAATTAGCAGCTACAAGGGAAAGACTGATAACTCTGAACAGAGTAGTTACTTTGACTGTGGACAGTTCACACCTTTCAAGGGAATATGGGTGTTCCCAGGCTCCAAATAAAGATTTATCTGCAAGATAAATTTCAAAATGCACTTATCTCCAGTGCAGTAATGGAAAACCTGTTACACGAGAGTTGAGGACCTTTGAAGCAGTTGCAAGCATTTTGCCAGAGGATCCTCTGGATGATTACTGCTATCCCAAAGCATGTTGGACTCTATGAATTTGAAGGTCTTTCCCAACCTAAATGATTCTATGGTTCTACCTGAATTGCTATGGATAAAGCCATATCAAAATGGTTTGTTGTCTACGGATTAGCCATGTCCCATCCCATAGAACAACAGGAGAAAAATCATCTACCAAACAACTAGATTAGGTGGAGGATAAATTCTGTTGGAAAGACACAGTTTTTTGTCTCAGATGCACTCATAGGAAGGCCAAGGAAATCAGTGCATCTCTTAAAGTGAGCTCTTTGCTCCTTATTCCCGGAATAGGAACAGTTAGCAGTCCCTGCACAAAATGTACGGAGCACAAATATAGCCATTCCATCTCTCCTCTTTCTTAACAGGATTGTGCCCCAGGTTCCACCAGCAGGACCCCTGTGACCAAGCCTGCCAATAAGCACCTGCTTTGAGAACTTCAAGATTTACATGGCTGTAACAGACACACTTTGAGGACACTGCTGAGAGTCAGCAACTTGCAGGAACAGGGCAGCCAGCTGCCCTTCTAACGCTTCCAGTGAGAGCTGGAAAACATTCAGAGGTAGTTTCTTGGCTCAAGGACTTCAACAGACATTCTACAATGAGGGAATAAAGTTTGAATTGTAATGTATGCCCTCCTTGTAAGGAACTCCGAAGCTGCGCTCCTTGAACAGCTCTAGTGCTCAGGTTAAACGACAGCAGCATAACATTTAGTGGGAAACATAAGGAATTGTAAAATTTCCAAGGAAGCCAAAGTCTGTCAAATGAAGTTCCAAGCTCATTTCCAAGCCTTACTGAATAATTTATTTCCTTATCACTTACTGTAGCTTGCTCCACACTGGTGTTCTTTTAAAACCCTAGATTTTTAAGAAAAGCATCCGTTCCTCAGTTGCCACTCTTGAGGAACACACGTCCATTACATCAGCTGAGCTAAAAGATGACACTGCTCTCAAGCACTCACACTCCAGGGAATAGCTGCTTCTTGAAAGGTTTGCCTACTTTTGCCTCTTGAAATTTATCTGCAGCCAGAACTTAGTGTCAAAACTTCATAAGCACTTTTTGCTGCCGGAATCAAAAGCGTTCAAAACCCCTAGGGCAGTTTCAGGTGATAATAGCACCATAAAAAACACAGTCTCGTCTTTGATATTTGAAATACTGCAAATAAACCTCAGGGTCAGGAGCGTAGTTTCAGGGATTGGTCACCAGTGATGTCACCTGTGCCCCAGGTTACACAATCGCATTCTGGACATGCCAAACCAATGAGCAGCTTCCCAGCTTTTTAGATCAAAAGCTGCCACTTCACACTTTGTCAATGATTTTGCATCCATTGAAGGTCTATAGACAAAGTAATAGGTACTTTTTTTGAGACCCAAATCAGCTTAATTTATATAGAGTCTTGTTGAAAGACGGGCTTGCTAAGAGCATACTTTGGAAGAGAACAGAAAAACAACTCAGCCTCTCCTACTGCTGGGGCTCCCACCTACAGGAGATGCCAGAATTAGCACTAACATTTGGTTAAGTGGTAGGTAGGAGCCCTAGCTGGGTGAGTAGCTAGATCAGCATGTAGCAAACTGTACGACGAGAAATCAGGGTTTGAGGTGCTAAAAAAAATATAAAAAAAAAGAAGTATCAAAAGGGACCCATTCTGAATTTCTGCAAAAGCCTTGCACTCGTTTAGTGCCTTCATGTTTCACCCACTTCAGAATTGAGTTAATTGATGTTCATTGTTAACCTCTCACAAAATTGCTCTCAGCGTCATTTCTGCAAAAGAAATCAACGTTTCCTTCTACATTCACCTGTAAGTCTTCCAGTTCCTGTAAAAGGGTACCACTGCATCCACCTTTTGTGATTTCACGCTGATTTACATTAATCTATAAGGATATTTAGAATATATCTGGTACTAGTCCTACCAGTACCTGAAGGGAGCCTACAGAACAGATGGGGAGAGACTCTTTATCAGGGAATGTAGCAATAGGATGAGGGGTACTGGTTTTAAACTGAAAGAGGAGAGATTTAGATGATATATTGGGAAGAAATTCTTTGCTGTGAGGCTGGTGAGACCCTGGCCCAGGTTGCCCAGAGAAGCTGTGGCTGCCCCATCGCTGGAGGGGTTCGAGGCCAGGCTGGATGGGGCTTGGAGCAACCTGCTCTGGTGGGAGGTGTCCCTGCCCAGGGCAGGGGGGTTGGAACTGTGTGATCTTTAATGTCCCTTCCAACCCAAGCCATTCTATGATTCTATATCTGATGCACACAGCTAAGATCCCTTCTGCCAGTTATTAGAAGTGCTTGAAGGGTCTCTGTTCTCCTTAACAGCATCTTCCTATAGCAAATTGGAAGTCAAAAGTAAATTCAAGTGCAGACAAATGAAGCTTAGCCATAACAAAAGAAACAAAACACAAATCTCATAGTGCCTCCTCTGTTTTTACTAGAATTGGGTTCTCTAATAATAAACAGTCTATAAAGTTATATACTTGCACTTAGAGTTTTAGCATCAGAAAGCCTGTAGCAAATACAGTGATATAGCCAGGTATCTTACCAGTTTGACAAGTCTTGCCTGCTGGTTTCTTCTGGTTTGGTGAAACAGGACAGGAGAGACTTCAGAGTAGCAGTTAACGTGAAGAACTGGTAACAGAACACTGACCTTTCCCCACCAAGGGCTCTAAAGCCATTTACCTGCTTGAAAGGACTTATCCAGATTCTCGGTGCACCAAGGCTAAAATTTGCCTTTCCAAATAAATTTGTCCAGTCTTTTCCCTCTCAGGGGAGCTGCTCTGCTGCCCTTGAGAGCAGCAGTGCTTCTCTCACCTGCACTATATATGGTCTGCGGAGAGAAGTCAAAATACTGGTGGTATTTTGGGTCACATTGTCTGTATTGGATCCGTCTCACTTATTTTCAAGTGCTATGAAAAACAGAGCACAGATTTTTTTTTCCCCACACACAAGTCATTCACAGCCTTATCATGACACTCTCCAATGGTTTTGGGTTTTTTTAATTCTTTTAAAAGAAATTACATTCTCATCCCATTCCAGTTATTTTGTTGTATAAGGTAAGACAGAGCTCAGGGTGGCAACTTCTTGCACCGCTGTTAATTTTAACCACCCTATCAAATTTCGAGCTGCCATTTGAGTTAATCAAGGAATTCCATTATTATTATCTCTAGGTTAAGAGAATGAGATCATTAGCACCAGTCAAGCTATAAAAAGCTGATGCATAACTGAAAGCTGATGCAAACCTAAACCATACTTAGAAGTAAGTTTGCCTTTTTCCAAACAGATAATTTCATTCTCTTAAATATCATTACAGACATTTGAAACAGTTACAGTTCCATTAAAATCTCTGGATTATTAATACAATGAGAAGCACACACTGGGTGCCCAGCATTCATAATGGTAATGGTCTACACATGGGAGTTATGAAAAATAGTTGTAACACTAATATTGTATTGTGGGTGACTCCCACCACATTTTACCATTATATTTGTTTTCTAAAATGCCAGGTCTTCTGCCATAATGAGATTGAAGTTGTGCTACAGTTATGGTCAAACAGATTTGCATGATCACATCCTAGAAGTCGAACATCCTTCCAGCTCCTCTGTGCAAAATCACCTGTCCTTCACCAGGGCAAGAATTTACCCTTTATTCCAAGAGTATATAACAAGAGGTACAATTTAGAATAGTGGCCTTGGCCAAGGTATCACTGCAGTTAAATACATTAAGAAGCAGAAAAAAAAAAATAAAATCACTCCCTCACAACACTTGGAGCTCAAGAAAAACTGTAAATGGGGAGATATTTAATGTAACGAGCTTTGCATGGTCAAATTAATCTGCATAACAATTGCACACTAAGTTTTTACTGTAAAAACCAAAAGGTGGCCATGGCTCTCTGTACAGTTTGAACACATACGACTACCTGAAAGAACTTCATCTAAATGGATTGATAAAGCAATGATGACACGGGCTGGAATATCTCAAAACCGTGTTAAGAGTCAGAATACTAAGACACCACAAGTTTTTGCTATCATGATTTCATAGAATCGTATAGGTTGGAAGAGACCCTTGGGATCATCAAGTCCAACCATCAGCCCTACTCTACAAGTTCTCCCCTACACCAGATCCCTCAACTCCACATCCAATCTACTCTGAAACACAGTCAGGGATGGGGACTCCACCACCTCCCTGGGCAGCCCATTCCACTGACTGACCACTCTTTCTGGGAAAAACTTTTTCCTCATGTGCAGCCTAACCCTACCCTGCTGCAGCTTGCAGCCATTCCCTCTTGTCCTGTCGCTCATTGCCCGTGAGAAGAGACCAGCACCAACCTCTCTACAATGCCCTTTCAAGCAGTGGCAGAGTGATGAGGTCTTCCTCTCAGCCTCCTCTTCCTCCAACTAAACAATCCCAACTCCCTCAATTGATNGTAGAGCATCCCTGTCCTCAAGCAGATCAACACTCCCACCCAACTTGGTGTCATCTGTAAACTCACTGATAGTGTTTTCTATGTCTCTATCGACATCATCAATGAAGATATTAAAAAGGAAAGGCCCCAGTACTGAGCCCTGAGGAACCACTTGTGACCGGCCACCAGCTGGATTTAATTTCTAGCACAACAAATGGTTTTCCCAAGCATCATTAAGATACAGCATTTTCTTATATGCACCAGGGATTCAGGGAACAGAGTATGTTTGGGAAAGACAAGCAAAAAAAAAAATCTTTGATGTTTGAACAGCTTTGAGCAGAAAGGTAAGTCTCCCCCCCTCAGCTCTCCTTTCAGCCTAGCCGGTCTCGAGTCCGAGCTAAATTATCTTGATCTGAAAGTTAAAAACATACATGTAAAACATCACTAGAAAACCCCTGAAGTGCATAACCAAACTTGGTCCTGCTTAAGAGGCACTCCCCTCAGGAGTTCTGGGCTGCCAGGGTAAAACAATAAAGCAACAACCTGTCCCCTCCTGTGAGGGGACGATTCCATCCTCTACGGACTTGAGGCAACAAGACTCCCAGAATTATGGTTACTAGTACAGCCACTCTGGTGCCATCCATCACAAAGATGCCTACTTATGATTTTTCATTTATAAGCTTTGTTGGCAAGAGCCATAAAAAGCTGGAAGAGTCTTTGCTCAGCTAGAAACTGGCCTAACCGTGGAGTCTTATCTCCACTTGTCTAACTGAATTACTGAAGACATAGTTTATAACAGGTAGCTCTAACCAGTGACCATCATAAACTGGGGCCCAGGCTTCTTTATCTATGGATATATCTATGGCTTAGCATCACAAAACACAATACTGCCATAACAGCTGTTCAGCAGTTTCCTCAGTCGAGATGAATCGTTGTGGCTCCCCTCCAGTCACACCAAGATTTTAAGAACTTTATTATGAAGCATTTTCTAGTCAACCATAGCTGCCATTTCCAAATTATCTCCTCTCTGAGGTACATTTACAGACAAGCCTCAGTCCTCAGCAAGCTTCCCGTGCTGAGATGCTGAAATAAAAGGAGATAAACCCTGAAGGCTTTCAAATAATCCCTATCACACAATGACGTTATACCATTCAAGCCATATTTTTAAAGTCTATACACATTTCAGAACATTGAAATACAAGTATGAAGTGCACTAACATCTGTGTTTGTTAACCTTCAACTGATGACTCACACAAACACAGACAGTGCCTATTTTGCCTTGAATCAGGCTATTTTGTTTGACTTAAGACAAATACCCTTTATACCTAGTGATCATGAAGTGAGGGAAGGCAGCAGGTAGAGAGAAATATCCAGCAACTCTGTGGGGCTGAAATTTAACTGTGTGGGTCCAGAAGGTCCATAATCACGTCAGACCTTTTGACACACCAGCTTCTTTTCACTTTTCTGTTTTGTTTTGACTATGCAAAGGCTTCTTTATTTTATTTTGCCTCTGTAAAGCATGCTACATTTTCATATGATAAACATTTATGCCAGTAACTGGTATTAGATGGCACACTAAACACCCTTATCGGTGTTAAACCTCCATCCCTCAGGCAGGAAGGCAGCTTTTCTCGGGACCCTATCACGATGCCGGGCAAATCAGCGTTCCTGACCGAGCAGCTCATTCCTGCTGTTCTCAGAAGGCAGAGCTTTTGCAGGAGCCGTTCCAAGAACCAAGGGAAAGACGTGCCAGGTTTCACAGCAGGTGGTCGCTGGCACAGCAGCGCCTCCGCTTCTCCACTCCCGATCCCAAAAACACCACCCACGGCTGAAAACCTGGGCGTATGCATGATTGCCTCGGCCGTGGTGTGAGAAATCCACAGAAGTTAGTTTGAATGATGGAAGATGAAATAAACTGCATTTTTCACATGGCCAAATCCCATTATTTAAACTTTCACGCATATTAGGTCTTAATTCTCCACTTATTGAATACATGTAGCTGCTGTATTACAGCATTCACTCATACCAAACCAGCAAGTTAGTTTTCAGGGGTAAAATACATCAATACACCAGGACCCCCACTGTACTGTCTGCCAGGCCCATCTCTAAGGTTTCCTGGAGTTTCTGTTTGCTTCTAGGTTTTGGCTGTTATCTTTATGCAGTGCGTAATCTCAAAAGTACAATGTTAAATTTACAGTCTCTATCATGGAAGTCAGTGGAAAAGAGAGCATTGTACCTGCCTGCCAGTGCTACCATGACCAAACATATCTAATATTCTTGTGAACCCAATCTGGGCAGCCTCTGCCAGGGCTCTGCCACCCTCAAAGTGAAGAAGTTCCTCCTCAGGTTTAGATGGAACTTCTTAGGTACAAGTTTGTGCCCTTTTCCTCTCACCGGGCACCACTGAAAAAAGACTGGCTCCTTCCTCTCGATGCACACCCTTTAAGTATTTATAGGCATTGATCAGATCCCCCACTCAGTCTTCTCTTCTTCAGACTAAAAAGACCCAAGTCCCTCAGCCTTTCCTCAACAGAGGGATTCTTCTTTCTAGGAGTATAATTCCAGTTCAGAGATAAACAGTTCATTAGGTCTCTTAACTCCTATGACTCCAAGGAAGAACAAACAAACATACATAAAAGCACAGCCTTTAAAAACTAAGCTTTTCTTTCCTGGAAGTATTCTTCTCCTCATGCTCATGTGGTGGGATCAAATGCTACTGGAAACCGGTAAAATGCCAATTACTGCTTCCCAGGAATCCACATTAATATCAAAGTCCCCCTGATAAGTGACTCTTGAGTGTGGGAACAAGGCTCTGAGAACACCATCATCTCTACTCATCCTGCACTGTCACAACAGACTACTCAGCTCAACAGAAGGCTTGGGCCAGTTCCCTTCACCCAATTTGGGGAAGAAAAAGCAGAGAGAAACAAGAGAATGCCTGGAATTCTAGAAATCAGAGACAGGAATTCTTTTCTAAGGGAGCTTGAACGGGTTGTTTTCACCTTGGTGAAGCCCTACAGAACATTAGAAAAAGGCTGACAGGCAAGAGTGAGTGGGTTTTTTTTGTTGTGGTTTTGTTTTGGTTTTTTAAAATCAGGATTTTTTGTTTGCCTTTTTCTTCCTGCCACACGTAGGCCCAAGCCAATATTTAGAAATTTCAAGAGGGTCCTACTGTTCTAGAATCAGTTGGCTGATTCACACAGCTTAAAAAATACTTGAGCCAGATAAGGCACCTAAAAAGAGAGTTCACAAAACCGCAGTACTCAGGTACCAGAGATACCCCTTACCCCCGTGAAAAATCTCGTGCTACCCAGGTCCTTTCAATTAAAACAAAATACAACAAAAAAAGTATAACCTTGAAACTAATCATACAACCAATAGCTGCTGTGCTCAAAACTCAGTTTAACAACTTTGTTTCATAAGCTTTTCTATTTTCTAGGGTTTATTGCAAGCTTCACCACAAATGCCAGAAAGGAAAAAAAAAAAAGGTCCTTTATTTTCGAGCTGAACACTGGTATTCTTACTGTCACCAGGCATAACAACTCAGAAACTTAGATTATTTAAGTGCTAAATTTCAGAAGAAAATCAGAGTCAGCACTGAACTACAGAACTTAGAAAGGTGAGGTCTTAAAAAAAACCCCAAACTCAAATCAAAGGACTCTTAGCAGAACAGAATGAACAAAGTGAATAAACGACATCGTCCAACAGACCCGTCTTCAGATGTCGATCGTTTGCAGAATGCAGGCATGTTGTACTGAAAAATATCAAGGCTTCAGAAGGCTGTATAGTTACTTACATAATACACAAACCACAACCCCACTGTAAAAGGCTCTGGCAGTTGAAATTGCCTCCACAAAAGCAGCAACCTGTGCTGATGCAGTTTATGATAAACAAGGCAACGTGCTTTTATTCATTTTAATGATGCCCTTCTCAAAACTACAATTCGTATCATCTAGGTTTTTAGAACAAAGCAGCGTGTTTTGACTTCCAAATTGATTGGTTTTAAAATAAACTAATTATCTTTGCAGTTAAAAACATGTAGCTGCTGTATTAGAAGGAAGTCATCATGACAACTCTCCCTCTCTCTGTTACTCCTCAGCTTTTGTGACTGGATAGCATTGAGCCTCACGTCAAAAATTAATGGATCGTTAACTGAGATGGCGATATTCGAACCTAGACCTTGATCAAGTCTGTGGGGATGGATGACCCACGTGCATTCTATTTCTTTTGAAATATGGCCATAAAGAGAAACGGTGCTTTAAGCTGAAGACGACACAATTGGCACACGTTCACATTATTCACCACGTTTTCACCTGCCTCTGCTTCATCACTGACCACGGGCTGAACCATCCCTCTATTTAGCTGCTCATTCTTACAATGCTTACTAGACTTCTAGTGGTGATTATTAAACTACAGGTTTGGTCCAGAAAGCTGACAAAGATCTGTTTCTGGGTTTAACCATTAAAGGCTCAGTTACCCCCAAAAGCTTGCTAATTATTATAACTCATTTTTATTAAGAAATTGGATTCCCCAGCATATTGATAAGAGCATTTTCATAAAGTATTGCTCACTATGGAAGCTTTAGGGCTTTTGAGTTATAAAAAATGAAAACACTAAGTTGACATAATTGATTAATGAATTGAGGAATGGAAAATCAGGGATTTAGGGGGGGGGGTGGGTGGGGGAGAGAGAAAAGTGAGCCGAAATCACTAAAACCAATTCCAATTAGCTACCCACATCAGCATGAATGGTAAAAATGACAGATTTCTCTGAACTGTGGGAATAAAGCTACTACTTTAGACAAATAACTGCAAAGATGCACCTCGGGGTAAGTACCACCTGAGTCTGAGCAAGCACCTGCCCACTCCCAGGCTGTTAGGAGTGGGCATACTCAATCAGTATTCTCCTCAATAGTTCCATAACTGTTTTCACATGAGCAACAGCCTGTCTAGAGTCTGTATTAGAACACGGGTAAATACCACAGCACTGGGTGCCTCACTTGGGTGAGGGTGACCCCTGGTATCAGCACAGGCTGGGGACGAAGGGATGGAAAGCAGCCCTGCTGAGAAGGACTTGGGGGTGCTGGTGGCTGAAAAGCTGTACATGAGCCAGCAATGTGTGCTCACAGCCCATAAAGCCCCCTGCATCCTGGGCTGCATCCCCAGCAGAGTGGCCAGCAGGGCGAGGGAGGGGATTCTGCCCCTCTGCTCTGTGGAGACCTCCCCCTTGCAGTGCTGCCTCCAGCCCTGGGGACATCAACATAAGGTGGTCATGGACCTGTTTGAGCAGGTCCACAGGAGGCCACAAAGCTGCCGTGAGGGCTGGAGCCCCGCTGCTGTGAGGACAGGCTGAGAGAGTTGCGGGGGGTTCAGCCTGGAGAAGAGAAGGCCACAAGAGCACCTTAGAGCCACTTCCAGTACCTGAAGGAGCTGCAGGAAAGATGGGGACCCTTTATCGGGGAGTGGAGCAGCAGGATGAGGGGTAGTAGTTTAAAACTGAAAGAGGGGAGAGATTCAGGCTAGATATTAGGAAGAAACTCTTCACTGCAATGGTGGTGAGACAATGGAACAGGTTGCCCAGAGACACTGCAGACGCACCATCCCTGGAGGTGTTCAAGGCCAGGCTGGATGGGGCTTTGAGCACCTTCATCTAGCTGAAGATGTTCCTGCTCATGGCAGACAGGTTGGAACTAGATGATCTTTAAGGTTCCTAGAAACCCAAACTCTTCTGTGATTCTATGAAACAGCACTTGATAATTACATTTTTAAAGCACGGTACACGCTCAGGAAAGGATTCAGACTTTACAACCTACAAACAGAGCTTCCCTGGAAGGTACATACATTGTACTACTGAAGTCTTCAGTCTGTAACTATATTCCATCAGAAGACCAGGCCAGAAAAATCCCACTATTCAGTTAATTCCTAAAAAAGCGACATTATTTCATTAGGAGCAGGAACAAAACTGACATATAGCATATTACCATTTTCTTAAGAAGTCTTACAAGAATTAGCACAACTAGACCAGAATTAGTTCTTACATTTTTGAAGTTGCCACAACCAAGCAATGTATATTCAGACCTCACACACGAGGAGACACCAGCCCAAGAGAAGAAAGTGATGACAGAAAGAAAACCTGCAAGGCACGAAGAATCCTCATGTCCCTCCCTATTTCATGCACCAGCGTTTCCTTCTGAGCTGCTACAGAAGCCTCAGAATCCACACAGGAATTACTGCGTATGTGTAGGCTGTTACACTTCATCTTTTGGGAACTGAGAAAAGCTTATTCTTTTAAGCACAGAGCAGATGAAAACACCAGTTGGGAGTCAAAATAATTTTGCATAACTTCTCAGTGGCAAAAAAAAAAAAGAGAGATCTAAGCTCTTTCCTGGAAAACAAGAGGGAACTCAGGTCCCCAAGAGAGCAACTTTAGAGGAGAAACAACCTCATCATTTGGTAAGGCCACATTGTAATCAATAAACAAACACAATAATTAGCAAGTCAAGTCAAACTATAGACTGGCAACATCAGAAATACTGCCTCTCCAGCACCTTGTCTACAGAAGTAAAAATACCCCAAAACCAAAACAAAACCAAAAAACCCACCCACACCACCATTTACTTTTTTTCTGAATGGCAGCACAAACGGTGCTTACAACTTCCTAGAAAAGCACAGTGTTAGAGACCTGATCAGCAGGTCAGCATCCAGAGGCTAGGAATGTTGGAGCTTTGAAGCAGAGTTCATAAAAATATACAATATATTTGACCAGAGCAGGAAGAAATGAGGTGACGCATCTTTGGTAATTAGCCTGATTTACATTACTATCAAAATTAAACAAAAACAAAACCAAAAAAGTAGTTTTTTACAGTCCCAAAAGACCCAAGTATGAACTTCACACAGAGCTTTGCTAAATGTCCCATCTCCATCCGGATGTAAAATGTTTGTTCCAAAACAGCCAATACCATTTGTGCCATTTTCTCACACACAACATGAATGCCCATCTCATTTGTATTTAAAAAAAGCATATGGAAAAAAAAAGTCTCAGAACAAGAAGGGAAATTAAAAAGTAATAAAAATCAGTGAGGCGAAATGTATATGCAATGCAAAGATGTTGTAAGAGTCCAGGCAGCAGTCCACCCCTCCTTTGGAAACTAGAATTTGTTCTCTCACCCCTACTAGTCTTATCCTTTAATTAAATAGCGCTTTTGGTTGGGATTCTGAATGATTTAGTGTATTAGAGAGACTCTAAAACCTTTGAAAGCTATTCTAAGGGCTAAGTCTACAAATGTTTTCACACCAGGAACTGACTGGTACCACTGAAGGACAAACAACTGCCTGACAAGATTTTAGGTTTATGAACCCACATCACATATGTACCAAATCAAACCCATAAAGTGAGAACAGAGCCACTAGTTCAAACCCTTTTCCGGGTAGGCTGTGAGTATTTCACTAAGATCTGGTGGGCTTTTATTTATTGCTGTAATAGCCCAATAGAAAAGGATTTCTCAAGTTAACCAGCAGGATCAACTTACAGAAATCTGTATCCAACCACAGCTGTAAGCATATAAATACCTTTAAATTTGTAGTTTGTAAAATTAGGATCTACTTAAAGAAAGCAGTTGTTGTCCTGAGCACATATTCTATACAGAAGGTAAACTCAAATTTTTTATTTCTATTCACAAAACTCTAGAGTGATTCCAATAGGAACCAGTGTAACCAGATCTGAAGTTTGTCTTGAGATACAATGAATTGAATAGTTTAAAAACAGCTGACTGTGACTGCATACAGATGCTTCAACTCACTGTCTGAGAATCATAGAATCATTTAGGTTGGAAGAGACCCTTTGGATGATCAAGTCCAACCATCAGCCCTACTCTACAAGTTCTCCCCTACACCAGATCCCTCAACACCACATGTACTCGACTCAAAACACATTCAGGGATGGGGACTCCACCACCTCCCTGGGCAGCCCATTCCAAAGAATTCCTTCCACCAAAGTACTCTTAAAAGCTCCTAAAATTGAACATACTCTTACCAACATGCACATACTACAATTCCTTAACAATTACTTCCGAGTTTACCAAGTACTGAGGACAGGCCTATGATTGTACAAAACAAATGATCTGCGCCTTTCCCAGGAGGTGTGTAATGGAATTTACATGTAGAGCTAACATAATCCATCAAACAGATTGCCAAAAACGCATACTAGTATCATATTTTGAAGTTTGGCGGATAAAGAAATATTTCCATAATTGCCATTAGAAACTGGAGGCAACACAGACAGGAACTGCTTGAAATTTGTATGCAAGAATACAGCTAGAACAAGCCAGGCAACACAAATTGAAAATATGAGCTCAAAGAAGTAGAAAACTGAAGAGTGATTTAATTAATTTCATATCCTGCACAACAATTTTTTATTGCATAGCCCCTCCAGTAAGCCCAGACCTTGTTTGAGCTGGGAAAAAATTACCCTGGAGTATATGCTTTCCTATTACAACTCAAAGAGTACATCACGTTCCCCAAGGTTTTAAGGATTATCTTTAAGTTCTAAAATTCCACCATAATATGCAAAGTTGGTATAGAGATTTTCCTGCAATGCTTAAGAGCAGTTTAGGTACAGTGGTGTTTTGTGGGTGTAAGTTTTAAAGCTGTTATTCCTAATGTTTAATTATGTTGTCTGCTCAGGGAAAAAAAAAAAATTAAACAAAAAATTACAGAAAATCAGTGTCTGGAAGATCATATGCTGTACTTTTATGTGAAACATTACCATGTAATTCATCCCCAGGTGAAGATACTGCAGTATTTGCTCTATTCCCACATCCACTGCACATATTTTGTTTCTAGGACTTGAAGGTTTTCAGCAAAAGCAACTACAGGAGCAACTAGATGAAAAAAACTGCCTTTCTTTGATGCATTGCATTCATTCTCAGTTCTCTTCTGCTCCTCCTTCAACCCTGAGGATCCCTATAGCGTATTCATGGAATCACATCAACAATGAGGTTAGAAGGGATCTCTGGAGCTTGTCCAGAGCAGGGTCAACTAAAGCAGGTTGCCCAGGTCTATGCCCAGTTGGGTCTAACAGCTACAAGAATGGAGATTTTACAGCCTTTTCCAGCACTTAATCACTCTCATTAAATATTTTTTCTCATGTTCAGACAGAATTTCAGGCATATCAGTTTCTGCCAACTGCCTCTTGTCCTGCCAGTGAGCATTATCAGGAAGAACACTGGCAAGATTCCCCCCAACATGAGCTTTACTCTCTCCTGGCCAAAGAGTCTCGGCTCTCTTTGTCTCTCCTCACATAAAAATTGCTCCAGTTCCTTCATCTTCATGGTCTAGCTCTAGCAAGTCCATACCTTTCTGAGGAGCCCAGAAGTGGGCCCTGAAGGACCACCTCCCTCAACCTGCTGACAAAAATCCTTCTAATGCAGCCAAAGGAGGTTGTTAGCTTTCTTTGCTGTGCCTGTACACTTGTTGGCTTATGGTCCACCAGGCTCCCAAGCTCTGCAGAGCTAATCTCCAGCTGTTTGCCCCCACAGTGTGTACTGCTGCATGAGGTTATTCCTCTGCAGATGCAGGACTTTGCATTTCCCTTTGTTGAGCTTCATGAGGTTCCTCCTCTGCCCAATCCTCCAACCTGTCCAGGTCCCTTAAAGCTCTTCTCGTGGCCAGCTCTTCCTCTAGACTGAGTGTCTCACACTGTTGTAATAGCTAGTGTAGGTCTGAGATAACAGGCAACACTGAAATAAACTGGCTTGTTAGCTATACCATGGCTGGGGGCACAACATGCATAGGACAAGTTAAATGGCTTGATTCAAACAAAGCATGGGCACAATTGAATTGTGGCCAGAGCTGTCACCCTTACCTGTCATCTAAGCCTAAAGAAATCTCAGTTTCCTATTAATCTTAGGTTTTGCCAATTAAGAAGTCGCAGGCACTGAATATGCCTTTGGAACTGGGTACATGTCTCAGCAGCTGAACGCCACAGCATTTATTTCACAACAGAGTTCAGCTCAGGATTCAGTAACTACACATCATGGAATCACAGAATTGTCAGAGTTGAAGGGACCTCTAGAGATCTTCTAGTCCAACTCCCCTGCTAACACAGGGTGGCCCAGAGCACATCACTCAGGGCTGCATCCAGGCAGGGGTTGAAAGCCTCCAGGGAAGGGGATTCCTGTTTAATTTTATTACTTGTGGGGCTATAGACAGTCAGCAGACTCTGAAATGTCCCCACCATGTCTGAGGCCCAAAGCACAGCATAACAGCCCTATCTTCTGAGGCATCAACCTTTGATGACAGAGCTCCACGGTTAGTCCCTGCCCTTCAGGAGATGAGGTGCTGGCTCCACCCAAGCTCACTCAGCAGCCCACCCACTAGCTTTTCCCAGCTTCAAGAAGCTTCCAAAAGGGCTTTTCCTCAGCCTTTCTTGCTCCAAATCCCTTCCCCAGTGCAGTCTTACCTGTCCTGAGGCTGGTCTCCGTGGTAATGAATAGAGAGATAACACTATCTCAAGTCCATAACTTCAAATAGTTACAGATCAAAGTTCACCCCTTTAGTTTTTCAGAAATTGGTCTGTATTTGTGATCTTGTGAATCATTCTACTCTTCCATTAGGATGCTCACAATTCTGTTGGATTACGCACCCACATACGAGGCCAGCCATAGCCACGCTATGGTTGGAGATTATTCCAACTGTACACACCAAAGAAACGATATTGGCTTTTCTTGGGCAGTAGCTCGGGTTTTTAAAATGTGGTTTTCAGAAGCTACAGATCAAATTTTACATTAAACAGTTTAGAAGGCCTTCACACCACCACGGAATTCATCAGCAACTCAGGTTTCCAGGCCAACTGCTGCTACGCCCATTAAAAAGCTGTTGACTTGAACAGCACTGTTTATGGAACTCAAATCAGCACCAGGAAAGAGAAGAGTGAGCAAACGTTCTCCTCCAATACTAATAGTAAAGCTTTCCTTTTACTTTCTCAATTTGTTCTTATTTGTACTAAGAATCTTTAAAGTGATAGCCAAATCACTGGTGGGTAAAAATTTAGCCTTCTGAAGTTAATTAAAAAAGCCAAAGGGAATGTTATAGTAATGTAGAAACCACAGATGAAAAGAAAGTTCTTGGAGTTATTTAAATAAATGGGAGGAGAGGCGTGGAGCGGAATACACGCTGTTCAGGCTGGAATAAAAGAGCCACACAGTGCCAGAAGCAGAGATGTTTGACTTAGGATAAAGAACAAAGTGTAACTTTGCAAAGTGTAGTGAATACAAAGAATTTGCTCTGTAGAAGGAAAATCGGGATGAACTACGAAGTCATAGCTCCTAGTGCAACTATCCCGAAAGCCATTAATTGAAATTCAGGGTAGTCAAGCACAAGGCATGATAAAAAAAAACCCCAAGAGTCATGCTTAATGTAATAATTTCTGGAGAATTCAAATATATATGAATATTTTAATCAGTTGTTCTACGTTCCTGTAGGTTTTCCAGTTAGTGATGCACTTAATATTCTCCTCCTGTCTTTGTTACATCAACCAATTATACTTCATCCTAAATCTCGCCCAAACCAGTACTATCCCATCCCTGGAAGCATCATTCCCCATTAATCACAACTTTTCTAAGTGTGCTCTCAATGTCAAGATGTATGAGCAATTTTGGATCAAGACAGAGAAAACATCAAAAATAGCTTTTTGTTAAATATACTTTTAAAAGATTTTTCTTTTGCCAGGTTAGAATCAGCTCCCTGTTTATTAATCAGCCAGAGGTCCACAGCTTGAAGAGTGAAATAAAATGCACACATGTTTCACTACTCCATATTCCAGCCCCTTTCTCCAATCCACTTCACTTTTAGCAAAGTCTTCATGTTAAACCCTCCTACAGGGTCAACAAACCGGGTGCAAAGTAGAAATAATTAATCATTAAGCAAACACTGCAGTACAGTGGAGTTTGAGTGCACAGGGAAAGAACACTTGTACTTGCTCCATGTGCTTTTATATTTATTTTTTTTTAAAAGCATTTACAACTGCACTCCAAGTCTGATTTCTGTAGCAAGGAATCCCTCTGCTCAAGCTTGCATCTGTCAAGATTAAGGGAGTAGGAAAATAGGAGATAGACAAAGCAGAGGAGAAAAGAACACATGTGGCACTAACATATTGAGGGTTAGAAAGGGAGAAACGGAGCCCAATAGCTCAAGAAAACATATATAAACAGTAAAAATGTGTTTTGTTTTGCACATTTACTTCATTATCTGCTTTAATGCCCTGGTGGCTCTTATAGCATTCCCAAATGACTCACTTAACAATAACCAACTGAAAGTAGTGTTCAGGCTGTCTGGTTATTTGGGTGCCCTTCTAAGTTTTCCATGCAACAGCAGCATTAGCGGACAGTTTCACCTTGAGTATTGTGTCCAGTTCTGGGCAACTCAACACAAGAGAGATCTGGAGGGGCTGGAGCGATTGCAGAGGAGGGACATGGAGCTGGGGAAGGGCCTGGAGAATAAGGCTTATGAGGATCGACTGAGGGAGCTGGGACTGTTTAGTTTGAGGAAGAGGAGGCTGAGGGGAGACCTCATCCCTCTCTACAACTGCTTGAAAGGACATTGTAGAGAGGTTGGTGATGGTCTCTTCTCACGGGGAACAGCTGCAAGCTGCAGCAGGGTAGGGTTAGACTGGACATTAGGAAAGAATTTTTCACAGAGAAAGTGGTCAGTCAGTGGAACCAGCTGCCCAGGGAGGTGGTGGAGTCCCCATCCCTGACTGTGTTTAAAAGTAGATTAGATGTGGTGCTGAGGGATCTGGTGTAGGGGAGAACTTTGTAGAGTAGGGCTGATGGTTGGACTCGATGATCCCAAGGGTCTCTTCCAACCTAAATGATTCTATGGTTCACCAGGTTTTTTTACATCCTTCACTGCAGCAACGAAAGAGCTACTAAGAAAAAAAATAATTAAAAAAAATTCAGTAAAATTCTGCCTGGAAGTTACTTCTGGAAGCCATCTGGTCACACTCACAGATTCGGGTAGGGGGATTTTCGAGTTTTGCAAGAGGAAAAAATATATATGGATGACCAAAGGGCTGTAAAATACCAGCAGTAAGAATATTTGACAAGCTTCTTCCCAACACAACTTCAACTGGGTTTTCGAGGAGCCTCGAGGGACACTAGCAGGAAAGCTGGTGGTAAAACAAGCAGCAGATGATATAAAGTCCCACTGTTTGTAGAACACTGTACCCCTATTAGCTTCGCTTCTGTGAAGCCTAATTGTAGGCAGGGTTATATTTAAGCTTTCTTACAAGAGGAGGAAAAATACACACCTATAGAACACATGTGAACACTGAGTTTTCTTGATACTTTAGATAAACACTAGCAAAAGTTGTGATAATATCCAGGACAGTTGGGCAACATGGAAATGTAAGAGCCCTATGGATTAAAACAGCCAAACCATAACGAGAAAGGGGAAAGCAGGAGAAGGACCAATAGATCACTGAAACATGTGTCCATGAAAGGGACTGATACTTTTTGCCAAATATAAACTTAACATACAGTCTAAAAAATAAAAAGTCAGGAGTCTGGTTGTGGTACAAAAGCAGAATGTTCCCTCAGTGAATTTCTCTTCACTGATACTGCAATGCCACTGATTTTTAAATATTTTAAGGTAAATATTTTGCAAATTCCTGACATTATTTTTGCTTTTTATCTCCTATGTAATTTCTCACGTTCTGTCCTATCCTTACAGGTAAGTTTAAATATATCTGTTTAAACAAAAGCTTACTTAACATTGCCTCCTATCTTTGCTTGGAGAATAACACAGCTAACAGGGTACAATGTGTGTCGTTACAAACCCACCTATGTCTTTACAAATCCCACCCAAAGATAAGATATCACACTGAAAGGAAAAAGATAAGTAGTTTCTGCCTTCCTCTATTTTTTCCAGCAAAAGTGAAAAGCCTCTATAGCAAACAATCCCCTCACAGGATTAGTAGGTCTCAGAGAAAGCTGAGTCAGTGGGAGAGAAATTATATTTCAAAGTACCTAGTGAAAGTTACCAGCTGGTTTTATTACTGGATTAAAGCCAACCTAAAAGAAATCTCCACTTTACAGAAAGGACAAAACCAGGAGGCTTGAATTTTGACTGCTAGACACCAGCATACAGTTCTTTCAGGAGGTTAACGTTACTCAGGTTACAGAGGTGTCAGAACAGAAAGAATCAGAACCATAACCCCAGCTACCCTTCACCACTTTTTAAGCTTTGCTCACATGTTCTACAGTGAAGGCAGATTCCTCCCCATATACCTGTCAAACCCAGTGACCATCAATCCAATACGAACAGAAGCCTCAACATCTTTTTTCCTCCCCGGATTTTCTGCAGTCTAAGTTTATCCCCACAGGATCACATCACACTGTGCCCACAGCCCAGGCCAGTGCAGTTCACACTCCAAGGTTTGACAGGCTGACAACAGGCCCAGGTTGACAATACCTTTTTCAAAATCATAGGGAACAGCCCACAACACTGTGTGACATTTTGCAGTGGTGTTTTCCTGTAATGCATCTTTGGGGACCAGCTGCTAACGTGAACTGTTGTTTTCTTATGACTGTAGGAAATGCAAACCAGTGAGCTCATAATACATTGCTCCACTCTTACAACAAAGTTGTTACGATCTGGACTCTTTCCAGGACTGGCTTTCACAGGTCTGTAATTCACATCCATGAATTTCAGACTTCACTGCACGAGAATACAGAATTAACACATGGAACCACCATTGAACTAGAGGCTGGGAAGGAACCCTACTACCTGCCCCAGAGCTATTTTCTGTAAGAAGCTGTCCTCACTCGACTCACTGTTCAAGTGCAGGAAGGGCAAATGCACCAAGTGGTCAGTCTGGTTACGTAGACACTCTTCCACATCAAAGGCCTTGCCTACCCTGCAAACTTATATTTTTAATTTTTTTTTATTATTTTTTTATTAGCCTTAGTGACTTTTTCTTCCTCCCAGACTCCAAGAGGCTCTTTGTACCAAATCCCTCCAGCAACACTTGGTGAACAGGCCTAGACTGGAGGAGCTACTTCCTTGGTGTGTTTTTATTCAGGGGTTACCTCTGTTAACCAAATCACTGCTCCTAAGTGAGCAAAACTGGGGTGTTTTCTTTTTTCCACATTCATTAAGGAAAACAAATCCTGGAGTACAGTGAAAATAAAACCACTTACCATATGCTTCATAACCAGCTAATGGCTCAGAAGACAAATCCAGGCAATTAGCAACGGTAGTCATAGCAGACACCTATGCCCCTTCAGCAGCAGTTTTCCTTCTCCCCACACCGAGAGCTGAGATCTAGCCTGCAAAGCAGTACGTGGTGGCACTTTAATCGTCTTGCTCAGAGTGAACTGCTTCTCTAAAGTTGCCTGTGACAGGATTATTTTCTTCCTCCAAGCTTGCACACAAGCTGCAAAGGGTACACAGCTGGGTCAACATAGCCAAGAACACACTCCGACCCACCGAGCCAGCCAACAGCTGCCAAGATCAGTGCACACGTCTATAAAACAAATTTAACTGAAATTGGCAAACTGGTCTTTCAGCTTCATGATTTAGGTTAAAGTAATTGTGCCCTAAACCCCCAAATACTGAAAGCTCCTACTGCTTCTATGCTGCATTATGATGTTGCATTAACAGACCTACAATTCTACGTCAGAACTTCTCTAATGGCAATGATTGTGGAGTTTTATTTTCTATTTTATTCTTTATTTAGGCATTCTTGAGAACTTAGTTCCATAAAAAACATTTTCAAAGGTTCTACAAAAAAGCCCTGAACTTTTCTATCAATGAGCTAGTTTTAGTTAAGCGTCCTAGAAGCTGACTTATGCCTATAAATAGAATGACCACTTGGTGGGTGGAGATTAAAGAAACAAAAACCTAATAAATCAAGTGGACTATCTGCTCTAACTGCTATGTTTTAGACTGTTTCAACACTGAACACTAAGTTTTCTTGATACTCTAGATAAACACTAGCAAAAGCTCTGATAATATCCAAATCTGATAATGCCAGGCCTGCCTTTTACATGCTGTGAACTCTGAACTGTTAGGGAGCCTTTACAATTCAGAACAGCATCACATATTGCCATTCCATTAACTGGTAATACTCGAGTAGATGAACTTGTTGGATAACACAGGCAATAATATCTTCTTATGAGACTTCGTTTCATAAAACCCATCAGCCCCTTACAGTTAACATACCTTGTTTCTTAGAGCAACACAAGGAAAAATAGTTGCATTTCAACAAAATCCTCAAGAAGTGTTAATTTCAGATGCACACTGCTGTGTGGAAAGTAAGCTCATTTGAATAAGTAGCCAAAAGTGTGGCAGCAAGTGAGAATTTAAAGTGAGAAATAAACTGAGTTACAGGAAAAAGTTGACATGATTTTCAACGTGAAACTAAATTCTGGGCAATTTCTAAAAGGTTCAGAGTCATTGCAGGAGCTGTACAATAAACAGAACAGGAGAAAAAGTCTTGTTTTCAATCCACTGTCGCACTAGAAATGAACTAATCCACAAAGATGAGCAACTACCAGTTATCCAGCAACTGGACAACTTGGATTTAAGTGGGATAGCTTTCAGAACGGGGAGTACTACATAAAGCAATGTGCAAACTCAAATACCAGTCAGCAAATACAACACTCTGGCACCCACCCACCCAAGAATCTCCTCAAATACCTATTTACATTGTTGCTGAAGGTTTTCCAACATAGCTAGTTTCCGACTCAAAAAAAGTAGATGCCTTAGTGTTTGACTACAATACTTTTTGAGTATTTGAGATTTTTGAGTTTCCCACCAAAAAAGGGAGATCCCACTAGAAGTCTGACTTCAGGTGTGGAACACCAGTCTCCAGCCAGCATGCATTCCTCCCATCTGCTGGTTAAAATGCTCCAGCTGAACATTTAGACTCCTAACACTATGCAGCCAAGAACCTGGTAACCTGGGGGCTGGCTTGTTCGGGCTTCTCATGATCATTATTTAGGGTTTCTCATTGAAATTCTACTTTGTGAGTCCCAACAGAGTTCACTGCTCTCCCCTCAGGAGGGGAAAAGGTGAGTTTTGATACCTCTTGCTCTCCTGGCTTTACCTTCATATAGAGCATTAAGAAAACATCTTTTTTGAGGACAACATGAATTTTGCCCTTTGTGTTGAACTGGAAATACTTAAAATACTTTAGTCAAATGGAAACTGGGTCTCAATCAAGCTTAGGAAAAAAGCAGAAAACAGGCAGAGAAGCTACATTTCAGGAAAGGTAAGTCACATTAAAGGCAGGACAGACTTCTAAACACACACTGATGTTGGCAGGAACAGCTCCAGATCAGTAAGAAAACACAAAGCAACCTCAATTGCTTTTAAAAGTTGTGCAAAAATATAGTAGAAAAATCTTTCGGACAACTCTAAGATGAGGTCAAAGAAAGTTGACCGACATAAATGACACGCTCACTGTTCTGTAAGATGGGGTCAGCAGCATGAAGTTCATCCAAGGATAACCAAGGTCACACAGGATGGATGTCAAAGATGGAACCGAGTAATGAAAGCATTAAAACCAACAGAAAACACTTGGATTGATGTTGATGATAAATTTGAAGACTCAAGAGACGGATACCTGCTTAGCACTACCTATCAGCTAATTAAGCCATGTCTGACCTATGATAACATTTTCTTTTTCGACTATTTATGGACCCCAGTTTGCTCACAGCTATTTAAGATTGACAAGAAATTGTAAAATTGTTGAAAAAGTGCAAGTTATACAAGAAAAAAAAAACCAAAAAAACCACAATCCAACTCTTCCTTCTCTTTCCCAATATTTCTGGGATAATCTACTATGATTATAGCTCTTCCAGCCTTTTTATCTTCTGGGACTTGGACACACTACGAAAAAGGAATAGGTTCCCACTGATTAGGAAACATCTGAACTGGGGAACTGACTTTGAACCATCTGCCTGTCAGCTTGCTTTAAAGTGACAAGTTGCCCAACTTCCATGAGGAATTTACCTTATTGAAACCACACGTGAAAATTAATTGAGAAGGGAAAAGGCTACACAGGTGCTGCCACCATCTCTGTTTCCACAGATTCTGCTGTATTTTCATTACCAGCAGCAGCAGAAGCCAACACAACCCCAATACTGAATTCACTTGCAAATGAGACTAAAAGTCACCCACTCTTTTAACAGTTGCATTTTCCAATTAGTGCCTTTTAAGGGTCATCATAATCACGTAACCCTCCTGGAGAGAACACCCAGAGGAAGTAAGCCCCATGCCACCAATGATCCCAGCTCCCATTAAAGCCCATTTCCCCTAATTAGTGCTGCAGAATTCTAAATATGACTCTGCTACGTTCATCTTTTGCATGTCATTATGAATGTACACACACCCCTGAAGTGAAAATGAGAAGTAGGAAAAGCAGAAAGTGTAGTTGTATAGAGCTTTTCTGTTCTTTGTGAGGAAATAGCCCCCAGCACAAATAATACATACTTGCAGTTGTTGGGCGTCCCCCCTCATCAGCTCCTTTAAGAATGTTGGGATTTATGAAGAAAATCCAAATAATACGTTAGATTTCAGCACAAACTATTTTGAAACACAGACCTAACTCATAATCACAGCTTCCTTGATCACAGCCCCGATGTTGAAACTCTGTAAAGATTTACAGTATTGTAAGGTAAATCAACACATGCTGTTTCTTTGTGCTCTGGAGATAAACAGCCTGAGAGATACCACTTCCTTTTTGAACATTAAAGCCTTTGTAAGACTTCATCAGAGAAGGAATGGAGGTGCATCTTGGCAGAGGTGTGGTACTGTGCTTAACCCAGAGCAGTGATGATATTCCAAAACTAGGAAGCTCGCAGCTGCTACAATCTGCAGCTAATTAATATTGCTGGAATTAAGCTATGAAAAAGCTACAGAACAGCCACACCAAAGTGTTTTGTCTATCAGATCACAAAATAATCAATGCTCTTAGTACCTGACTCACAGCAATAAATCTCATGGTAAATAAAAGTTTCCTAAAATAATATCCTAATTCTAACTCGTATATGCCTTCTTACAATAATATCCTAATTTCCCAACATAAGCACCATTATTGCTAGAATCAAAACTCTGAATCATAGAGTTGTCTGGGTTGGAAGGGACCTTTGAGATCATCTAGTCCAACCATCAACCTAACTCTGATAAAAAAAAACAACCCATCACTAAACCATGCCATTGAGCACTGTGTCAACCCGTCTTTTCAATACCTCCAGGGGTGGTGCCTCAACCACTTCCCTGGGCAGCCCATTCCAAAGCTTAATAACCCTTTCAGAGTAAAAATTTTCCCTGATATCCAATCTGGTGGGGCAACTTGAAGCCATTTCCTCTTGTCCTATTGCCCGTGACCAGAAAAGGGACCAACTAAATACTCATGTCGATACTGCAAGAGCAAAATGCAATGTCTTAGTGTTCCTAGCTAAAGCCAATTCTCAAGATTTCTTCATTACAGAGGAATCTGACTCATTAAAAGACATTCATTGCATGTAAATGATTTCACACAAGTATGTTGTGAAACACCATTTACATTGATTTCTCTGCGTGACAAAAATGGCTCACTTGCACTATTTAGAATGTGTTCATGCTCCAAACTTAAAGACTCTTAGTCAGCTACAATGACTACTTTCAGTCCTTGTCAGCAAATAGAACCTCAAATTATTTCCCACTCTGAGTAGGAGGAAAATAGTTGGGTTTGATCCGATAACTGTTGGATATTAAAGACAAGCAGCAAATAATTGAAAACTAGTGTCTGCCTGTCACTCCCCTCAAATGTAACAACAGATACTCCTATTTGGGAAAGGTACACTTGATATCCTTCACTTCCTGCTACACATCCTAAGCAGCAGATGAAGCTAGAACTCCTAAAGCCTGCCACGCTTCTGGAACAGATGGGCATAGCCACCGTCTTCTGCAGTTCCCCCTCTATTCTGTTGAAGAAATAAATACCAGGCTCAAGCAGGCTGATTCACTTTGAAGAGTACCACATTCTTTCACAATCTACAGGTCTCTAGAAGTTCTCACCTTCTAAGAAGTATATCATGCAGACAGGACTTTCTCAAGGGCATAGACATCTAAGGTCCAGGAAGGTAGCCAAGCTCTGCAGACTTGAATAATGGCAAGAGCAGCAGGTGCAGGAACTCCTTCATAAGCCCAGTCACATGTGGAATACCTTTCCATCCACTCCAATTCACACAGTAACGTACAATAAACTCACAATAATGATCATGTCACTGGCTGCTGTCAGTCCATGAGTTAGAGTGATTTTATTTGCTCAGATGGCACATTCTGTGCTCTGCATAAACTATATTTTGGCATACTATTCAGCCTGAACCAAATCTTTAAATCCTTCCTGCTTTTTGGGTAGATCCCCATCTAAAGCATCTCCTCGTTCGGGTTACCAACCCCAGATGCAGAATTTCACATTAAAAAAGCTGATTAAGAGACAGNACTATTCAGCCTGAACCAAATCTTCGAATCCTTCCTGCTTTTCGGGGAGATCTCTATCTAAAGCATCTCCTCGTTTGGGTTCCCAACCCCAGATGCAGAATTTCGCATTAAAAAAGCTGATTAAGAGACAGAAAATAGCATGTGTGTCTGTGTGTGCCTATATCTTAGGAGCAGGATACTCAAAGTGATGTTAATATGAGTATTTCTGCAGTGCTGCTGACTTAGTTTAATCAATCATGGAGTGACATACAGAANGACATACAGAACTTCTGATGCTCTTGTCTGGGTGTCTGTATTAAACACTTAAGTTATTGCATAAAAGTAAGCTCTCTATGTACAACTCCAACAGGCCAGGATTAGACATCAGGTATTTATTTGCTTTTACAAACTGCAGAGCTATCACATACCGCCAAGTATTTTAATCTGAAGCCTGAAAAGCAGTTATTTCCATGGGCTAAAAATATCTTGCTCATCCAGCTCCACAATTAGCCTGACAGACAGGTCAAGCTATTTAATTGTTTGAATTAGCTTCTAAGACTTCCACATGTAACTGATATGCTGTTCCCATCAAACCCTCCTCTAAGAGGATGTGCTTAGAGAGATATTGTGCTAAAACTTTTTACCTATGGGATACCTTTTTGCAAAACTCTGGGGGCTTCATTTGCAGCTGTATTTCCACAACTGCAACTCTATTTCCACAGTTACCTGTGGAAAAAAAGTCAGTACAGTCAGAATCCAGTATCATTAAAGATCCCTTTCAGAAAATTCATTGTTACAACTCTTATTTTTCCCCCAAGTCAAGTCTGTTATGCCCATGACACCAATTAGCGAGTGATCTCCCTGTCTTTCTCTCAGCCCATGAGATTTTTCACCTTATTTTTCTCCTCCATCTTGCTGAGGAGGAGTGAGAGAAGCTTGGTGGGCATCTGGCAGCCAGACAAGGTTAACCTGCCACAGCAAAGTGCAAAACTGGCCCTTTAAAAAGTAATCTCTGAAAGATCTGGCAATAGAACTAGGGTTTCCCTGCTCCTATTTTATCAGGAACACATCCATTAACATGCCCAGATGACCAGAGAGGAATACACACCTGCACAGATGTCGGCTCTACAGAAGGACTGTTTGATGCTCACACACTGGATATGGTCACAGCTATGTTCTACCAAAGGTATATCAAACCCTAGAAGCCTTCTTGACCTCATTCTGAAGCAAGCTGTTCCAAATGAGAAAATTGCTTTCAACCTCTTTTTAGTTGAGTTGGGTGACACATCCTTCCCCTTTGAGAGTGTATTTAATGTCTGGGGGCAACAAACAACATTTATAATTTGGAAAAAATAGGTTTATGCAAATCAAAGTATGTAAAAGTTTCATACAGGTTTTAATTTCACATGTGCCGCGGCCAGGAGCAGTCGAGCCCGACGCCATCAATCAGGAAGCCATCCCAGCCAGCACCCGAATCAGGAAGCCCACCCAGGAAGCACTCCTCTCAGGAAGCACTCACAGTCGGGAAGCACACGGGAGCACTCCCAGGAAGCACACATTCAGGAAGCACCAGGGAGCACTCCCAGGAAGCACACACAGTCGGGAAGCACCCTTGCCAGGAAACACCAACACCAGGAAGTNAAGCAGGCTGATTCACTTTGAAGAGTACCACATTCTTTCACAATCTACAGGTCTCTAGAAGTTCTCACCTTCTAAGAAGTATATCATGCAGACAGGACTTTCTCAAGGGCATAGACATCTAAGGTCCAGGAAGGTAGCCAAGCTCTGCAGACTTGAATAATGGCAAGAGCAGCAGGTNTAATGGCAAGAGCAGCAGGTGCAGGAACTCCTTCATAAGCCCAGTCACATGTGGAATACCTTTCCATCCACTCCAATTCACACAGTAACGTACAATAAACTCACAATAATGATCATGTCACTGGCTGCTGTCAGTCCATGAGTTAGAGTGATTTTATTTGCTCAGATGGCACATTCTGTGCTCTGCATAAACTATATTTTGGCATACTATTCAGCCTGAACCAAATCTTCGAATCCTTCCTGCTTTTCGGGGAGATCTCTATCTAAAGCATCTCCTCGTTTGGGTTCCCAACCCCAGATGCAGAATTTCGCATTAAAAAAGCTGATTAAGAGACAGAAAATAGCATGTGTGTCTGTGTGTGCCTATATCTTGGGAGCAGGATACTCAAAGTGATGTTAATATGAGTATTTCTGCAGTGCTGCTGACTTAGTTTAATCAATCATGGAGTGACATACAGAACTTCTGATGCTCTTGTCTGGGTGTCTGTATTAAACACTTAAGTTATTGCATAAAAGTAAGCTCTCTATGTACAACTCCAACAGGCCAGGATTAGACATCAGGTATTTATTTGCTTTTACAAACTGCAGAGCTATCACATACCGCCAAGTATTTTAATCTGAAGCCTGAAAAGCAGTTATTTCCATGGGCTAAAAATATCTTGCTCATCCAGCTCCACAATTAGCCTGACAGACAGGTCAAGCTATTTAATTGTTTGAATTAGCTTCTAAGACTTCCACATGTAACTGATATGCTGTTCCCATCAAACCCTCCTCTAAGAGGATGTGCTTAGAGAGATATTGTGCTAAAACTTTTTACCTATGGGATACCTTTTTGCAAAACTCTGGGGGCTTCATTTGCAGCTGTATTTCCACAACTGCAACTCTATTTCCACAGTTACCTGTGGAAAAAAAGTCAGTACAGTCAGAATCCAGTATCATTAAAGATCCCTTTCAGAAAATTCATTGTTACAACTCTTATTTTTCCCCCAAGTCAAGTCTGTTATGCCCATGACACCAATTAGCGAGTGATCTCCCTGTCTTTCTCTCAGCCCATGAGATTTTTCACCTTATTTTTCTCCTCCATCTTGCTGAGGAGGAGTGAGAGAAGCTTGGTGGGCATCTGGCAGCCAGACAAGGTTAACCTGCCACAGCAAAGTGCAAAACTGGCCCTTTAAAAAGTAATCTCTGAAAGATCTGGCAATAGAACTAGGGTTTCCCTGCTCCTATTTTATCAGGAACACATCCATTAACATGCCCAGATGACCAGAGAGGAATACACACCTGCACAGATGTCGGCTCTACAGAAGGACTGTTTGATGCTCACACACTGGATATGGTCACAGCTATGTTCTACCAAAGGTATATCAAACCCTAGAAGCCTTCTTGACCTCATTCTGAAGCAAGCTGTTCCAAATGAGAAAATTGCTTTCAACCTCTTTTTAGTTGAGTTGGGTGACACATCCTTCCCCTTTGAGAGTGTATTTAATGTCTGGGGGCAACAAACAACATTTATAATTTGGAAAAAATAGGTTTATGCAAATCAAAGTATGTAAAAGTTTCATACAGGTTTTAATTTCACATGTGCCGCGGCCAGGAGCAGTCGAGCCCGACGCCATCAATCAGGAAGCCATCCCAGCCAGCACCCGAATCAGGAAGCCCACCCAGGAAGCACTCCTCTCAGGAAGCACTCACAGTCGGGAAGCACACGGGAGCACTCCCAGGAAGCACACATTCAGGAAGCACCAGGGAGCACTCCCAGGAAGCACACACAGTCGGGAAGCACCCTTGCCAGGAAACACCAACACCAGGAAGTACCCACATTCGTTCTACAGTTACAGGTCCTCATTCGCTAAGCACTACATTTCGGATAGGGAGAGGGGTATTGTCCACGAGCTTTCCACGCACTTTCCACAGGCTTAAAGTTGCCCCATGATTGGCTACAACATTTGTGTCATTTGCTGTTTCCCACACTTTGTTTCGCCTTCACTATACTTCGTTTCGCTTACTTCCACTTACTTTGCATATGTGCCCTTTCAGTAACTCCCTCTTAAAGGGCCTGCTCTCAACA
>VZTM01022464.1:178021-192130 GCA_013400555.1 Jacana jacana
GCTGTTCCCATCAAACCCTCCTCTAAGAGGATGTGCTTAGAGAGATATTGTGCTAAAACTTTTTACCTATGGGATACCTTTTTGCAAAACTCTGGGGGCTTCATTTGCAGCTGTATTTCCACAACTGCAACTCTATTTCCACAGTTACCTGTGGAAAAAAAGTCAGTACAGTCAGAATCCAGTATCATTAAAGATCCCTTTCAGAAAATTCATTGTTACAACTCTTATTTTTCCCCCAAGTCAAGTCTGTTATGCCCATGACACCAATTAGCGAGTGATCTCCCTGTCTTTCTCTCAGCCAATGAGATTTTTCACCTTATTTTTCTCCTCCATCTTGCTGAGGAGGAGTGAGAGAAGCTTGGTGGGCATCTGGCAGCCAGACAAGGTTAACCTGCCACAGCAAAGTGCAAAACTGGCCCTTTAAAAAGTAATCTCTGAAAGATCTGGCAATAGAACTAGGGTTTCCCTGCTCCTATTTTATCAGGAACACATCCATTAACATGCCCAGATGACCAGAGAGGAATACACACCTGCACAGATGTCGGCTCTACAGAAGGACTGTTTGATGCTCACACACTGGATATGGTCACAGCTATGTTCTACCAAAGGTATATCAAACCCTAGAAGCCTTCTTGACCTCATTCTGAAGCAAGCTGTTCCAAATGAGAAAATTGCTTTCAACCTCTTTTTAGTTGAGTTGGGTGACACATCCTTCCCCTTTGAGAGTGTATTTAATGTCTGGGGGCAACAAACAACATTTATAATTTGGAAAAAATAGGTTTATGCAAATCAAAGTATGTAAAAGTTTCATACAGGTTTTAATTTCACATGTGCCGCGGCCAGGAGCAGTCGAGCCCGACGCCATCAATCAGGAAGCCATCCCAGCCAGCACCCGAATCAGGAAGCCCACCCAGGAAGCACTCCTCTCAGGAAGCACTCACAGTCGGGAAGCACACGGGAGCACTCCCAGGAAGCACACATTCAGGAAGCACCAGGGAGCACTCCCAGGAAGCACACACAGTCGGGAAGCACCCTTGCCAGGAAACACCAACACCAGGAAGTACCCACATTCGTTCTACAGTTACAGGTCCTCATTCGCTAAGCACTACATTTCGGATAGGGAGAGGGGTATTGTCCACGAGCTTTCCACGCACTTTCCACAGGCTTAAAGTTGCCCCATGATTGGCTACAACATTTGTGTCATTTGCTGTTTCCCACACTTTGTTTCGCCTTCACTATACTTCGTTTCGCTTACTTCCACTTACTTTGCATATGTGCCCTTTCAGTAACTCCCTCTTAAAGGGCCTGCTCTCAACACACATGATCACTAAATACTGTTACTTTTAGAAGTCAGGTAAGCTTTGTATTCAATTTAAGATGATTTTTCTTGTTAGAAAGTTTCAGGTTACTAATACTTCTTTTTCTTTCTCCATCCCCAGTATCGGGGGAACCGCAAAACTCTTTCATCCCACAAACAGTTTTGCCTTTGACAAGTCAACAGACAGTTCACATATCAAAGAAAACTGCTCATTAACATAAGGAACTAGTGTAACAGCATTTAAATGACTTCAGCTTGTCTTTCAGGTGAAAGCTAAGTACTTATTTGTGATGAATTCAGAGACACAGCACAGTTAAGGGACAGAAGTCTAATTTACCACAGGTTTCAGTAGCGCCCAAACTACCTGACCACAAAAGTCTCTGCACCAAGTGGAAACTCGTATGACTGCAAAATGTCAGTTGTTCATTCTGTTTGGAAGAATCATAACAATTGATCTGTTACTGGAGGCGAGTTCTCCTCACTATTAAAATAACTCCATGCTGCATTGAAAAGGGCTGTGCAGGAAAACATCGTTAGAAATGCCCAAAGCAAAATAAACTGATTCTCAGAGGTCACACATTCAGGGACTGGATGCAGTCTGATGGTGTCAATAAAGCTAGTAGTTCTAGCAAAAGTACAGCATAGGCTCTGTTTAAGTGCTTCTAGTCCCGTGTGAGTTTGTGTGAAGTTGGGTCCGTTCTCTGTGCGTATCTGAATGGTAACACAAGGCTAAAAGACACTTATTACCATCAGTCTCAAAAGCACTGGCATTTTCGTTCAATCATCTCAATTCAATAAATCTTTATTCATGTTTTCATACTTTCTGGGCAAACCATTACACTGCATATGAAAGAATTTCTCCTCAATCCATGCCTTTTCAAGAAACATGAATAGACCAGAACAAACCCCTGAACGCCAGCCAGTTCCCACCATTTCTGATGTTAGCTCAGGTCTTTGCAGGGGAATAGCTTAATAGAAGCTAGAGAATATCAGTTTACTTCAGCACACAGTATCTTCTGTCCTGAAATCTGTGTGTTCATTAGCACTCCACCTTTGCAACATATTACACAGCTACTTAAAGTAATCTGAATCCAGCAATTCACAATGCATTGAAAACAGCAAATTCTTTTCAGCCTCACCTCTCCAATACGTTCTCTCTCGTTTAATAGGAGCCTGCAAAGCATTATTCCTGTCTGCTCTTTTAAAGTGAAATAACTATAGGAAAATACAGCAGTTGCAGCTACCCTAGTTTAAAACATCAGGTCTGAAGTTTTAGGGGAGATCAAAAATAAGTTCTAAAAACAATACCGTAAAAAACAAAGCAATCAATCTCACCAAAACAAAACTCAAAACTGAGCTACTGAGAAGTGTTTAAAATACTGAGCATTACAATCCAGTACATACACATTAATGGGCATTATTGGTTCTACGATAACAGTTACAAATGGCTGAAACTTAAGAGTATCAGTATGTTTCTACATTTCTGGTCAAAAAAAAAAATAAAAAAAAAAAATCCCAATCAGATTCACATATTTAGGCTGCATTTACATCACTTTAACACACTGGTACGATGTTAAGATCATTTATTTTAGTTAAATCCATTCAGAAAAGGTCCTCCTCGATCCTTAGTTGTCACAATTCTAAACCAGATTTTTTTGGGGATGCCTTAGTTCACGGGTCAAGATACCCTTCTATCATCTTAGGAAATCCTTAACCAGTCATTCCAGCCAGCAGCTCGATGTATTGTCCGATTTTAGTTCTACTTCCAAGACCCCAAAGTCTCCCTTATACTCTGGAAAGTAGGACAAAGGCCAGAACACTAAATGCAATGGCATTAGAGCAAATACTGGGCTGTACAGTATTAACTAACAAGGTCCTTTGTGGGATTTTAATCCTAAACGGCTTTGAGCCCAAAATTCTGTGGTGGTGGTAGAGCTGAGCTCTATATTCTTCTGCAGCATTATTCTAATCAAAACTCTTAACTAACTCAATCTCACAGGGGCCCCAAACAGGCAGTTGGTTATCATATATTCCTTACTCCACCAGAAAACTGAGCATTACATTCACATGCATTTGTTTATACTGATCGATGAAGTTTTTATAAACAAAACTCCCAAATTCTAGACAAAACAGTTGTTATGGTTTAACAAAACCTATACCAATTCGTCGTCTTTCAGACAACTGTTCTCTCGCCTTGATGACCCCTCCTCACCCAGGAAAGGGGAACTGGGGAACATAAAGAAACCTGAGGGTTGAAATGTAAATAGATTTAATAGAACATGACAATTAAAAATACTGCTAAAGAACCAGTATTAATTCCCAATACTGATATAAGATATACAAGGATTATACTCAGTCACTTGTATCAGGAGGAAGCTGTGCACTCCCAGCAGAGGACAGCAATTGTCGGACACCGCGAGTGCAACGGCTTCGGGGGGACAGGAAGGCCTTGGTGGGACAGAAGCGGGACAAGGAGCTGTCTGGACCACCACCATCAAGGGAGAGGCCGTTACACAGCAAACTTTTCTAATTTATATGGAATATGAAGTTCATGGTATGAAATAATCCTGTGGGACAGGTTGGGTCAAATGCCCAGGCCTTGCTTCCCCTCGTCCCTGCACCTGGCAGGGCTCGAAAACACTGAGACCTTGAATCTCACAGAGCCTGGCTGGCCATAAAGTGAATATCCTCCTGAATTCAGACACTGGAGTCTTCTAAAAGTGCAGTTTTCCCCAGCATTAGAAGAAAAGTTAGTCCTGTGTCTCTCAACCCAGGACAACAGGTCTCTACTGATACCATTAACGCTGCACAGAATAGATGTGGTGTTTCTGAGTACATAGCCAATGCCTGGTACTTAGAATATATAAATATACCTATATGATAGAACCCAGCAGGTGTAGAGGCTCCATATGGAGTCACTTTGATGTTGGTATATCTAACAAAGTGCCTGAGAAGACATTACTGCAGTGTCATTACAGCCTATATTTCATAGCAAATGGTCATAGGCCCCTGACAGAGCAGGATTTGTATATTTTTGGAACACAGCATAAAATAAGAAAATTCTGGGGAAATGCAAAATAAAAAACCTGATTATTAGGGTATTGATTGTAGATAAGTATTTACCATTAATTTGGCAAGATATGGTTATATTCAGAGTACAGCGAGCAAACTACAAGATGTATTACAATTATTTGGTAGAGGTTCAGTCTTTTTAGCTTTTCTCAGCAATACTGCAAGAATTGTGAATAAAAGGCTCATTTCAGTTATTTTAAGAGTCTGAGCTAACAAAGTTCACCAAGTCAAACCGTATCTCCTCATTTCAGTGGAAACTGGTTAGAATTTTCTTCTTGCAGATAACTGAGGTGTATATTGAAGGATTATACACCTCCTGTTCTCCACCCCTCAGATCCTGGAAATCTGGTATAAGCAGCAGCTCTTCTATTTTCACCAAGTTGTGGCAACACCTTATGTCACATTTGAATCCTTCTCCACATCACTTATGGCTCAGATTAAACTCGTCAGCTTTCACGTGGGAAAGCTGAAAGAACTGCTACCCCTTTCATCAAGAACACCATTCATTCCCCGCTCCTTCCAAGTACACTTTTACCCAACTGCTCCACCACCGTGGAGTGAGCTGATGACTGCCAAATATTTTGAGAATCCCTGGACACAGATAATTTTCTGACCAATTCTGCCAAGCTTACTCATGGCTATAAACTCAAGTAGGACACAGTGCCTTCATGGACTACTTAAAGCAGGTTTGTTCTTCTAGATTCCAGGTTTTTAGGTCTAAATCTTCACGATGAATCTAAGTTTTAACTTGTAGAGTGGGCAATGATATCAATGTTTTGTACATTATTCCTAATAGTTGTTCCATAAGTTATCTTGACTATTAATTTCTTGATATCTAAGTAGTGCCGAAGGTGTCAAAGCACTATGGAGTCACCAGCGTCCAACACAAACAGGATTTTATGAAAGGACTCCCTGAAGTACTAGAACTCTAGGTCTATATAAATAGTATTCACATACTTTTCTGAAGTCTTTGCTGTGTTTCACAGACTTCCTGGCAAGAGCTGCAAACCTCTGCTTCCCCATTTCTGTTGCCATGAAATACAGGGGCCATTTTTCAAGCTTTTATAGCACAGTTTTAAGCACTACCTTTGCAAAAAATCCCCTAAACCCAAAACCCAAACCAACCCCAAACCCAAGCAGCTTGGCACATTTTGGATACCATACCAGTCAGACCTGTAAGCAGTCACGTTTCTACAGAAAGAGAACAGGCGTACGTGTCCATAAAAACCACATTCCAATTTTAAGTGTAAGAAGCATAAGAAATTAAAATGAAAATTTTATAAGAAAAAATTGGCTTCATCTTAACTGAGGTGATAGGCTTGAGGCACTAGTGATTGTGTCAGCTGATCTTTCACTGCTCTCTCTAAAGATTAACCTTCCCTTCCCGACATTACCCTTCCTCCTAGCTACATGTAGTACAAATTACTTAAAGACTGTATTTTTCAAGCAAGGCATTCAGTAGAAACCCTGTGTCTGAGAGCTGGCTACTCAAAGGTAAAATCCATTCAACATGAAGAACTACCAGATAAAGTAGTTGTTTTGTTCACTTATTTCTATACACCATCTATTACTATCTCCTCTCAAACAACAGAATCATAGAATCATTCAGGTTGGAAGAGAACCTTGGGGTCGAGTCCAACCATCTGCCATACTCTACAAAGGTCTCCCCTACACCAGATCCCTCAACACCACATCCAATCTACTCTGAAACACAGTCAGGGATGGGGACTCCACCACCTCCCTGGGCAGCCCATTCCACTGACTGACCACTTTTTCTGTGAAGAATTTTTTCCTCATGTCCAGCCTAACCCTACCCTGCTGCAGCTTGCAGCCATTCCCTCTTGTTCTGTCGCTCATTGCCCGTGAGAAGAGACCAGCACCAACCTCTCTATAATGCCCCTTCAAGCAGTTGTAGAGAGTGATGAGGTCTCCCCTCAGCCTCCTCTTCCTCAAACTAAACAATCCCAGCTCCCTCAATTGTTCCTCACAATACTTATTCTCGAGGCCTCTCACCAGTTTCGTTGCCCTCCTCTGCACTCGTTCCAGCAGCCACCACAACTAACCTGAGATCACCAATTAGCTATTTTTAAATTTTTAATCTTAGTTACATAAAGAATTGCTAGTATTGTTTTTTCTATCTAGTTTATAAATTTTAATTAATTGGCATTTTAAACTCTGATTAAATTCACAGGAACGGGTTGCTCAAAGTCGTCGTGGAAGCCCCATGCCGGGGAGCATTCAAGGCCAGGTTGAATGGGGCTTTGAGCAACCTGCTCTAGTGGGAGGTGGAACTCCAGTGGGGTTGGAACTTGGTGATCTTTAAGGTCTCTTCCAACTCTAATGATTCAATGATTCTGATGCATCACCTTATATGTGTAAATATAGAGATATGAGTAATAATAAAACTTGGGGGATTACACAGGAAAGATACCATATGGGAATTTCAAAAGCCTAATTTCTTACCAGAACTATGATTACCTAGTGTGTGATATGCACTGAAGCCTGAATTTTATCGGAACATCAGCTAATACTGATAAGTATCTCTCAAGAACACCAGTGACACAATTTACCAGGTAGATATACCAGCTTGGTTTATTTTTGCCCTGAAAAGATACTTTCTTCAGTTTATTTTTCAAAGATATAAATTGCTGGGTTACAATTAGAACAACTAAAATCAGACCAGCAGCTTGCTAAGGTCCTTCCCCAGTCCTTTTGCTATGTAAATGTCTGCAATAGTTATGCTCCAAACTGAACTGGTTTTTAATTTATTTTTACAATTAAAGATGTCTGAAGGCAAGGAATTGAACATTTAGGTTTGACTGTCTGCTTGTTAACTGAATTATTAGATGTTAGTCATTTGCCTGCCTATCTCCAACACATCATTTCAGAAGAGAGATGTTTTACAAGGCTACAGCCACTTTACAGCATGTGCTATAGGAAGTGAACAAAGGCTAAATACACAAAGCCATCCCAAGGAAGTGATCCTTATGAACTGGTAGAGACAGGAAGGAGAAGGAAAAATAATTTAAAAAATTAAAATCTATCCCATTATTTCTTTCAGGCCCTTGCTTCTGGGGCTGTAAATAAAACTACCTTAAAGCCCAGTAGAATGAAAGGAGATGGTTAATTGATGAAGACTTCACACTCTTACTTTTGAGGGCCAGGGTCAAAAAAAAAATTTAGTCAAGACAGTCACCCAAGAAAGTACCTTGTGGAATCCCATCCTTAGAGGAACAGCCTATCAACTGCAGAAGCTGTACCCAGGAAGACATATTCATCAGAGGGCGATGAAACAATCACTTCCTAGCTTTATGGAGTCTCCTTCATTAACAAGGAGAGAGGCATATCAAGTTCTTTGCCTAAACTCTTTTTTATGATTAAAGATGTCTGAAGGCAAGGAATTGAACATTTAGGTTTCCCTATCTGCTTGTTACCTTAATTCTTAGATGTTAATTATTTGCCTGCCTATCTTTAACTCTTCCTGCCTTTAATGTCATCATGAGACATTAACCCTTTTTTTTCTGTAGAGAATCCACAAATCAAAACATATACACATTTATATAAAACATTTGACCTTGAGTAAATGGCTATGCAGCAAAAGTAAAGCAAAGTAACAAAAAAGGTACAATCAGAGCATCAGCTGGGAAAAAGGTGGAATTGTCTGTATTTAGCAGTTCAGCTGGGAACAACCTTCTTTGTTTTGTTTTGTTGTTTTTTTTTTTTTGTTTGGTTTTTTTTCCAGACTGTATGGCTGTATTTCACTGAACACTCTGGAAACCTTTAAAGTACAGCACCTGGAACTGGAAATCAGTCTTAGTGACTGGTGTGCTTCTAGCATAAAAGACATTTCAACAAACACCACAAAGCATAACCCGCATCCATGGAAGTTCAGAGACGCCAGCTCTATGGCAAGAGCACAGAACGGTCACAGTTTAGAGAATTACAGACACAGTTATTCAACTTATACCTGCACATCATATCAGGATACAAACATGGATGAGTTTCAAAGATGCAATCCTAGCAAGTTTGCAACCATCAGAGCTTTGATTTGCCCATATTGTTTCAGAACACACCATCAGTTGCTGTATTACATCTATGCTAACTACACACAAAGCCATGCTGCGACACATGTGGACTTACTCAACGTAATTAACTGTACACTGCATTCATAAGCGCTTACATTAAACATAGTTGACAATGCTTTCCAGTATTGCAACAAAAAAAAGCTACCAGCACATGAAATACCTGCCTAAAAGTACCATATTTATCCAAATGCACTACACTACTGTGCTGATAGAGAGATGCTACAGACAGAAGCCAAAAGATAGAATCATAGAATTGTCTAGGTTGGAAGGGACCAACACTCACTAAGAATAAAAACCACCCTGCAGCGCTCCTGGTCAAATATATGTCTGTGGATCTTTAGCTTCAGCTCATTAAATTGTCTTTCCAGTTGCCCAGGAACAAGCAAAGGTATTTGACACGCTCGTACCTGCTTGCTCATTTTAACTCTTAAGAGGAAAAACAGGAACACTATGACAGTCCTCATGCTCCTAGCTCAATGTCAGCATTGTGCTTATTTGAAGCAGTTCGCTTCCTCAGAACTTCCATTTCCATTCCTGCAATCCACTGCATAGAATCAGGATTCCACCCAGCCATCCACCTGCAGTTTAGAGTCCCCCTTTCACCATTCCTTAAGCACACTCACACAGATCAGCAAAAAGACACACCTTTTCACACCAGCAGCATTCCCTGGGATTCCTCTGACACGTTTAAGTGACCATCACTTGCCTCACAGCAGTGCACAAAACCAAGTGGCAGAAGCAGCAGAAGCAAGAGAGCTGCGTGATTAGCCAGTTCTTCCAGACTTATTCTAAATCCCAAGCTTTCAGCCTTATTTTAAATCCCAAGAGATAAAACAGTCAGTGGAGAGCAGCTAGCAACAGATGTAATTTAGCCACTTTAAAACCTCATAGCTTACATAACAGAAGAGCTTTCTTGACAGATATCATTTAACCTAACACATCAATCCTGTGACAACCCCTGTACAAGTACAACACTCAATTCTAATAAAAAATATCAATACCTTGAAGGGAGAATGCATTGCAGCCTGCTCACCGGGTACCGTACAGACATATAACCCAGCGTATGCTTGTACCCCTCAGGTGTTGCCCCTTCTTCCCTGATGGGCCTGGCAGCCTTTACAACCAAATAAGGCATTTACAACATGTGTGTTGCATTGGTGCATCAAGGAAGAAGCCTAACCAAACCCCTTAACTTGTTGGGAAGCACCAGCCCTTTACCTCCTGGCAAGGCTGAGTGGGTGGCTGCTGAGCCCACCGCTCCCACCCCACCCTCCAGCTGGGATCAGTTAGTTTCCCAGGGGACACAACCAGAGAACTGGCAGCTCCAAGAACACTAGCAGGTTCAACCAGAGCTGGTTTAGGGGAGGGGGAATGCCAAAATAAGTAAAGCTTCTCAAAAAAAATAAAAAAAGCAAGGAAGTTAATAGCTTTCCAAGCTTACGTGTAGCCCAAACAAGGACAAGGCAAACAAAACGAGTTGCTTCACAATAGCAAGCTTTGTGTTTGCCTTCTGAAAATACTATAAGCTGTATCTGCTTAAAACAATATTGAATGGTCAGGTGGTTTCCAGTTCTAAAGCATGGTAGCGTAATCAGCCTTAAATTAAAACAGATGGGGACGACAGACATATTAAGGTTATTAAAGACCTCTAGAGGATCGAGTTAAATAAGGGTACCTAATCCAACTTAGAAGGGTATTATGAATTGCATCACTTCAACAAGAATAGCATTCTTATAGCTATTTTAGATTTTATGAGACTAAATAAAATTACCAACATACTGTAACTTATGGCACACACATAACATGTACCTGCTAACCTCAGTTTTTGAGAGAAACTACCAGAATGTGTTTCCTGATCTTACCAGGTGTTCATACAGGTCTTTTAACAATAAAGATGATCATTCTTCTCATGCTGCAGTGAATTGGTGAATGCTCAGCAATGAACACACTACATATCACCATATTGTATCTATTTAGAGATAATGAGAATTCTGCTGCTAAAAGCCTTAAGTATTCTAGAGCTGACTTCTCAGCGGTTCCTCTAAGCCAAATGCTCAAACCCCAAGCCCTTCAAAGCTTACAACACATTGCTCTTGGGTCCCTGTGCAAAGTGAAAATGCATATTGAACTCGGTAACCTCACCTTCATACATGCAGCAGTTATGAGCACAATTTCAAGGGCTCCTTCTCACCATGGTAGCTATGACAGAAACATCTGTGGTGGCCATTGGTTGAGGTAGACAACAAGAGGAGTAGGAACTAGGACTCGGGGCTCCACTCCCAAAGTGATACCCTGTTTCCTGCCTGAAAAAGCCTATTTCAGCTCAGTAAAGAGTTCTCAACAGGCAGCCAAAGTATCTGAGGGCCTGCTAGAGCATGGAATCAGAGGGAGAACCTTAACCCACGTGCGCTAGGTAAGTTCTTAGCCCTGGGCTACCTTGCAAAGGAGTCTTTATGCCCTTCTCCCTGTGGAAGACAACTGGCTGTTTAGGAATTCGAGCAGGTAGTAGTGTTAAATGTGCTTTCAGAGCACAGGCGCCAGAACCAGCTTGCAGGCAGAGAAACAGTTTATGAATCCTGTTTGCGGTCTGGTATGAATTGGTGTTCACGTGCTGAGCCTTGCCAAAGCTACAATGGTTTCTCAGTATGTAGAAAAGCCACATGATATCCCTTTTTAACCCTTCCCCCCTCCACTTTGTAATCCCCAGACTAACAAATCCCACTTCCCAAGGTTAACTGAAGATCAAGTAACAGCTGAGCTCCGGCTCCCAGGATCACTTTTCTGAATTTAGATGTCTATACTCAAATACATCCTGTTTTGCAACCAGCTTGGAAATGACTTTCAAGGATTCCCAACAACAAGGTGAAAGGCACATGGACAACTTAATCCAGCGGGAGCACCTAATATCTAAAGTTCTGTGCTGGTAAACATCAGTTTGGAAAGTGAGGCTAGAAGGTTTTTCAAAATTCTTCAATGTCTCCATTCTGAAAGCAAAAGATCAAGCACCTATTTTTATTGTTCAATTTAGAAACAACTTCAACATTTTTACTACATTGGCTGTACAGGAAAACACAGAGTAATCAGGGGTCAATTTAAAAGGTCCTTTCCTTTTTAAGATTAAACAATGTGTTTTATTCAACTACAAGTTCAATTCAACTGATTAAAGACATCTGCATAATTGCAGTTTTCCTTGTGCTTTTATGTATAGCAAAGCTGTGTTAGGTCAACCATCACCTATTTAAACCCATGGCTACGTTTGCCCAACTGCAGGCCACTGACAAGAGCTGGGGACATTCTGGCCACCCAGCAGCATAATTAGAAGTAACTGGACTGAAATCTAATAACTCACTAAGAGTAAATTCAATCAGCACTCAGAGGAAAGGGGGATTAGAATCAGCATTCTAAATCTGTGATTGGTAGGTCGCATATGCACTTTCTTTTCCATCTATTAGAGAAAGTTGCAGAGCAGAATACCAAGTGGAACCTTCTCCAGGGATGGGACACATAAAGGCAAAGCAAGTACATTAAGTGAAATCAAAATGCTGAGCTCAGATAAGATGACATTTATTGAACCAGAGAAAAAGTTAGTCTCACGGGTTCATTAGAGAGACGAAGCCCTGTATTTGTAAGAGCCCTACCATAAGCTTTGGGATAGAAAGAGCTAGAACATTCACGTCAGTACACCACTACTTCCCATTATTCTAGTTAAAGGTGCTTTCCAAGCAGTTTCACACGTGCTACATGTTTCAATGCAGGTATTCTCTAGGTGTGACAGATCTATGCTGGTGTGCGAACAGCCTAAGCTGGCTGATCAGTGACTTCTGACAACCTGTGCCAGTCTTCCTCATGAAGTTGCATCCAACAAGAACAGTATCTTTTCTTAAATCTGCCTTGTTAAAAAAAAAAAAAAAGTGTCTAAGAGTCTAAAAATCTAAGTTTCCAAGGACAGCTATTGTCTTTCAAGAGTGATAGCTTGGAGGACAGCATGAAGAAGTGAAGTCCAAACCATAACAAGTTTGGGAAGCTCACAGGAAACATCTCCCAAGTCACAAGAAATGCATAGCAGAAACAAGGAAGACTACAAGCCACAATTACATTTTCTTGCATTATTAAAGCAAAATCTCACCATTAAAAACAAAGATCATCTATTACCCTTTGGCAAATAGGTCAAGTTAATAACTGGGGCACAACACCCCAGAGAGTCTTTGCATTGCCTTTACAGTGCACTTTGGTTCATGTTTTCAGAGTAGCCACAAAACTTGAAACTGCTTTTTAAGACAGAAATCAGGGGAGTCAAGTGTCATCTTTTGCTGCTAAAAAGTAAATGCTTCCAGTTAAAGCAAGGTTCATCCTAAATTAGCAGGTTGCTGACTTGAAGTAACCATTGATCAAGTAAATGTTACAAATATTTAACAGAGTAAAACTGGGGTAATTCTCCTCGTTCTGCCCTTTTTGTGGGCGCTACTTTTTTTTTCCTTTAGAAATGTTACAGGCTACTTGAAGAACACTTGAAAAATAGCAGCTAGCATGTTAGGAGACTAACAGCCAATGGCATCAACACACTGCTGTTATCTGAAGCATCACAGGATCATAGAATTGCTTAGGCTGGAAGGGACTTTTCAGACCCTCTAGTTCAACCATCAACGTGACACTGACAAAAACCACCACTAAACCATATCAGTCCTCCAAGCAGGCTCAGTTCTGCGTAGGAACCAGTCCCAATTGAAGAACTGGGGCACTGGTAGAGGTGGGAGAGAAAGAGCCAGTTGGGCCTTCAAGAAAGCATAGACAGACAAGAAACCTGAACCACAATGGATAGCAGAGAATTCTTTGCCTCCTTCCTCCGCTGCAGCATTCTCCTGCAAGCTCAGCCCCACAAATAGGTTTGTTCTGCCATACCTTGAGGCCACTGAATACTGAGCTGTGTAGTTCTTAAGCGGTGAGCTCCTAAACAATTCTCACTTCTTTTCATAGCACCCACTGTTCAAAAAATTAAATGGCTACTGGAAGGAGCAGCCTGCTACTAAACACAGCGGTTCTGTACGTTATCCATAAGACCCAGCCTCAAACTGCACAATATACACAGCTGCCAGATTGCCACAGTGCTGGAATGCAAAGCCTTGAGCAGAGGTCTGAGTTCGTATCCTACCTGTCAAAAGGAAAAATGCCAGCAAAAAAACAGCAGCTACTTCAGTGAATGAATAAAAAGTAGAAGTTTTGAGATTAAAGGAAAAACCTGAGGTGCTCACTCCCTTGGGGAGCTGCTGTTTTCTCCACTCGGGGTGGTTCTCATCAGCACGTTCCAGTACACTGTGTGGGCCTGTGCAAGGCTGCACTGTAAAGCTGACAATGATTTTAATCTCCATTAAAAAAAGCTTAAGAGCACAACATCCATTTATTTAATCTAATATGCCAGGGTTTTACAAAGTCACAATAAAGAGAGCTTTCAGAGTCTACTCGCCAAGTTGGAAGGCTGCTAGGGAATTACGGTAACATTAAACGTATTTGAGTTTATATTGGCAATGTCACACTGCTTTGAATAACATTATTGTGCAAGCTTCCAGTCATTCATGATACCCCACCACTTTCTATTAGTCACAGCTAAGCATTTGTAGTGGTTTCAGCCAAATTTAC
>VZTM01022466.1:0-11470 GCA_013400555.1 Jacana jacana
CTGCTTCCCCGAGCAGTGACTTGTTGTTGTTGTCTGATGTGGCTACATCCCTAAACACATATGGAAAAACTGTCAACTCTTTAGATATAGAGGTAGAAACAAGGGATTACATATGGTACTGTTAGAGAACACTACGACATTATAATAGTATTCTAAATTGGTGGATTGTTTCTGGATTTTTTTAAAGATACAGATGCTTAGGTAAATACAAACAAAAATAACTCTAGGTCAATCATGGAATATTCACTATTTATGTTATTGAAAGCAGGAGAGTGCATTTACCAGGTTTGTTATTACACTGCTGAAAAACTGCAATTTTTCTCTTCTGAAATTTTATCTTATGAACCTGTCATCACTGAAAAAGATGCTGCTGACTATCAATATAACCGAAAGAGAAATGTAGGCATCATTATATACTTATGATCCCGTCACAACAGTCCAACCAACAAATTGGTAGTTTTTGAGGATGAGGAATGTATGATATTTAAATTCAATCAGATCTATTATTGCACAAACTCAGATAGAGATAGTTGAGTGATAAAAACTGTTGAGATTTACTGAATTGCAGACTTTTTTGAAGTTAATGAATACGAAAAAATTCATACTGAAATGATGTTTTACCAGTAAATTGACTATAACTGAGCTGATCACGCTAAGTATTCTGCCCCTTTTACTCTGAAGTACTAGTCATGATTCAAGTATTTTAAAATATTGAAATATATGCTATTTACAAGATAGCATGGAGGAAGTTGCATGCTTGCTTGGCAAAGAAAAAAAATTATAAACTGTTGACTTGCCTAACATAAACTATTTAGTTTGCATAAGCAGCATAATATCCCTTACCCTTGCTTTGTCTTGATTCAGTATTGCATCTTCTGAGACTTAACAAATGGCTACTGGTATTGCAAAGGAGAATCTTGGCCATGCAATTCATTTTCAGGGATACTGAGTTCTTTAATGTATTGTATAGGCACGAGTACATAGATTTTTACTAAAGGGAAGCATAAATGTCGTGTTAGGATGTTAAAGATTAACTCTTCCAGCTTTGAGATGATAAAGCATTGACAACACTGTATTCAGGTAATATCACACCACCAGAAATATATTATCTTCAAATTGTTTGAAAAAGTGTATGTAACTTCCATGTGGAAAGCTGAGTGTGCTCAATTTGAAGGTGGTACGGAGCTCATTAGAGAATTCAATTTGGGAGAGCAGAGGAAGTAGAGACATATTATTCAGAACAGGTAAATACAATCTATTTTACATTCTGGTCCTACAGATGTAAATCATTATTTTAATGTGTTATTCTGAATGCTCTGTGGATGTGTTTGCTAGTTCTTCCGACATAATTTATACAGTCTCCTTCTGCTTTGTACTTTTCTCCTCGTAGGACAAACTTCTTTCTCAAAATGCAATATGTAACGATTTATACTCTGATGCCAAAGACAGTTCACTGCTGTAGCAGCGTATACCTTTCACCATCAGTTGAATGTGCAGAATCCTTTTTAGATAATTTAATGAGCCCCTCTGCCTCCAGGTCCCATGGAGTTTTCCTCAGCCAGTTGCTGATTAAAGCTATTCTGGTTGAATGAGAAAAAAACAAGTAATTATAATAATGTAATAATTTTGACTTTTAGTTTTTACAGAAACTGTTTGGAATACTTTCCTGGTTGTTAATGATCCTTAATAGAACAGATGGAATTCTCAAGTCTGAGCAGAAGCTGCAAAAGAGTCTCTGAGGTGCATGATGTGTCATTTGGTTCACACCCGTCAGAGTAAGCTAGAATAAATCTAAAAGAGGAGGATGCTGAGGGGCTTTGATTGTGTTGCTGAGCTATTCCCTATATAACATGTGTTGTGCTGCTAATTTGCTGACTTGGAAACACTGGCAAAGAATTATATTGGGAGTTTTAAATTTTAAGCATTACAATATTAAAGAGGTGGCATGCTGAGACACAAAACTTAAAAAAAAAATATGTAGAAAATCTCCATCTAAATTGCAGCTTTAATGCACTCTAAGGACTAATACCCACAATCACTCCAAAGGCCAGCTGCCTGATTAAAATTGCTGGTCCAGACCTCGGTAAATAGCTGAAATTGCTTTATATTAAAATAATAAAATAATAAAAAACATTTTGGCGTATTCAGACACTTCTGAAAATTACAACCTCTAAACCTTTGTAGGTCATAATCCACCACTGAATCTAAACCCAGATTCTCAGTGTGTATCTGTCTTGTTACGTACCTAGATGCTTAGATGTCATTCATATTATAACCTCTATGAAGTGATTTCCTTTTAAACACCTAACCTCCCTGGGCCTCTGTTTTTCATCGTCCAGTCCCAAAAGCACTGGGCAAGCTTTTTATGGGGGACTAACAAAATCTTCTTGGAGATCTAGCCTTCAGATCATGAAGAGGCATCCTCAAAAACAGTGTTTCTACTCTACCTGGAAGAGCATGTAGGCAAGCTTAAGTTTAGCAAAAACATATATTTGATAAAGGGCTCTTTCATGCAATATTGGAGAAGTTGAGGGCCAAATCTTTGTTACATAATCCTGAATTAGGGCTTCCATATTCTGAAAAACTAGTCTCCTGGCCTGATACACTTCATCAATACTTCCCTTTCAGCCACTCCCCAAACATATCAGCAACTACAGATGTATTGAACAAAAATAGAGAGCACAGGACTCTTAGTAACTATTCCAGTGTTTGACCACCCTCAGAGTAAAAAATGCTTTCTTGTGTTCAGATGGAACAATGTGTGTTTTCACAAATGTGAAACGTTTTGGTTTTGTTTGTGCCCGTTACCTCATGGTTAGTGGCCACCACTGAGAAGGGTCTGGATTTCTCTTCTTTATTCTCTCCCATCAGGTACTTACACATATTGATAGGGTCCCTGTGAACCTTCTTATCATGAAGCCAAGCAATTCCAGCTCCCTCAGCTTTTTTTCATATGAGAGTTGCTCCAGTCCCTTCATCAGGTTTGTGACCTTGTGCTGGACTTGCTTTAGTAAGTTCATATAATTCTTGTGTGAGAACACAGAACTCCAGCTACAATCTCACCAGTGGGATCACTTCCCTTGACCTGCTGGTAACACTCTGCCTAATGTAGCCCAGAAGGCTGTTGGCCTTGTTTGCCCCAAGGGCACATTGCTGCCTTATGGCCAGTTTTCCACCAGGATCCCAAGGTCTTCTGCAGAGCTGTTTTCCAAATGGTCAACCCCAAGTGTGTATTGGAGCATAGACTTATTCCTCCACTGGTGCAGGACTTTTAATTTGTCCTTGTTGAATTTAATGAGATTCTTCTCTTACCAGTTCTTCAGCCAGACCAGGTCCCTCTGAAAGGCAGCACAAACATCTGGTGCTTCTCCTAGCTTTGTATCATCTGTTACTTGCTGAGGGTGTATTCTGTCCCATAGCGCAGATCATTAATAAAGATATTAAACAGCATTGAATCAAATTTCAACCCCTTTGTTATACCACTAGTGACTTGCCTCCAACAGCACTTTGTACCTGTCCAGGCTTGAAGTAAAACAGAACCAACTTTCTGTTCTGTAATATTACATTTTAGCTAAAACTCTTCAAACTTTCTGAAATTAATGGCATATTGTGGAAAAAACTCAGTGATAAGACCAATGTTTATACTTGATGCTGAGGAATGGTATGCAGAGAGGCTCTTGCTTAGACTTATTGCCATAACAACAAAGGTCAACCAATTTCCTTATTTGCCCTGTTGGAGGGTTGGAAATGGAAAAAGCATAGAGGGGTTCACACCTGTGGGAGGAGTGGACAATACAAGTGACCCAAACCTGAACAGCTGAGGTATTCCATCCTATCTGCCCTGTGCTCAGTATAAAAGCTGAGGGATCAAGGGGTCAACTGTCTTCCTTCACTGGTCAATGTCCAAAAAAGACCCTGTTTGTTCATCTGTCTTTGATCCTTATCATTTGATCCTGACTGAAATCCAGTTTCCATCCNTGACTGAAATCCAGTTTCCATCCATCACTGAGTCCAGACTGGGACTTCCCCAGTGCCTGCTGGTGATGTGACTGTCATCCTGGGAACTTGATACAGTTTTGTATATATTGTATCTATTTCATTAATTTCTTCTTTTCTTTTATTTTAATATTAATACGTCTACTACTTTTATATTTAATATTAATACTTCATTAAAGTAGTTTAGTTCATTCTAAATTCATAAATCTCCTTATATCTTTCTCTTCTCTCTTTTTTGTGGGTAAACCATATATCAGTCTGGTTTTGGTAAATTCGGCCAAAACCATGACATCACCATTGGTCACAACTCTGTGGACCTGTTTTTTTCCTGCAGTTTTCAATCCACATCATAATACATTTCTGTAATCCATACTTTCTCAGCTTTTTTGTGATGATTTTTAAGGGACAGAATGACAAATAAGGCAGAGTCAAAAGCTTTACCAAACTCAAGGTGAACAACATGCACTTCACTCATACACCAGTCTATTCACTTCATCATAGGAGGCTATTAGATTGGTCAAGTATGATTTTCCTTCTATAAATCCAGGCTTTTGCCACACTCAAGAAAGCAATGACTTAAGACTTATGAGGATTTTAAAATTATATCTTTTTCCAAGGAAATTATTTAACTATCTTTGATAGTAAATGATGGCAATGGTTTTCATCAGTAATGAAACTTACAGAACTCCACATAACATCTCTTCTTGGCCCTTGTCAGAGGCAGGATCCTGCATTATTTGAACAATTATTCTGGTCTTTATTGTGTTCTTATAAACTTTAAGGGTCACTGAGTGCTTTCCTTATGGTATTCAGTCATACTTTTTTACACAGTCCAAGTTTGTTTAGTTACGAATTAAGAGGAATGCTTCTATACTATAAGGGAAAGTTAAGACATTTCACTGAACCTGAATCAGTGCATCTTGTTCTTGGACAAAGTACTTTTTCTCACCAATCAACCATTCAAAATTTCTCAATAAGGCATTAAAATAAATGCAAGGCTGAAAACCTGCTTTATTTTCAGATAGGCGGCTAGTAATAGCTGATATCCTTAGCCGGGGTAATCAAGGTTTATAATGGAAATGTTAATGAACCCTGAACAAATTGAAGAGTCAGCTATTATAGAAAGAAAAGTTAAAATACCATACCTGAGTAAGCTTTATGTTTGCTGAATACTCTCTGATAAGAACCTTAAGTCATAAACACTTGCAGAAGAAAGGATTTTGAAAGCATTTGCTATATCCAAAAAGTTATTTTTAAAAAGTTTGTTTTGTGTGGTGTTGTCTGAAGTTACATGAACTTTAGAGAGCATTGTAAATCTGGCTTGAAGGCTAGAGATTAAAAACTTCAATTAAGTCATCTAAAGTAACCCTTTGTCTTAAAACACTAACCTGGCCGTGAAGATGTGAATCCTGTCAGTTTAAAATCTTAGAAGGAAGACACAACTTGGAAAATCTAGGCATACGTGTTTCTGCTGTACAGGCCTTGAAATGCAAAACCTATCAGTGGAAATTGGTGTAGCTTCCCACAGGAAGGAAGAGATTAAAAAATACCAGATTTTCATAATGCTGTTTAATCATTAAATTATTTGAAAGAACAATATGCTCACAATGTCCCTCCTTCCTGCTCAGACTCTTTCCATGGCTATTTGGAGCCTCTGCAGGATCAGCTGTGGCTGAAAACAATTATTTATATCCATTCTCAACTTCTGTGTCATTCCATGAATAATAGTATTATAAATACTAATTTATGCTTCCCTTTATATATTATATACCTTCGATGTTTTTAGTAAAAATTGCTCTTCTTTCAAAGCCTGCTGTCCCATATGGTTATATATGGTGTTTTAAAAATAGCAAGTCTACTTTTTTTCCTTTCTAATATTAAAAAAAAACCAAAAAGCTTTTTTATTAAAATCCAGAACTGCTTCTACACTGAGAGTATTTCCAAGGTAGCTAAGTGTTTCTGCATCTTGTAGTTGGAGTAAGTAACAGCACCTGTCAGGTTAGCATGAGTAAAATAGCAGACTACAAGACCTTTTCCTGTTTTCTTATGTAGTCAATAAAAAATTGACAAACAGCATGTATACAAGTAAGCAAGCAAGCCTGGAAAAGTGTTATTTCAGTGATTCTTTTCTGATGCAGCAAATATATTTGAATAATGAGGCATACCATTGAGTGGAGCCAAGCTAAATAAACTCTTCTGGGCAATGAATTGGTGTTAGGGAGGTGCTAGGAGGTGAGGAGGAAATGGCAGGAGCTGGGGAAGCTGTGCAGGAGCAGGAAGGAACAGTGCAGGAGGTCTACAGGGTGACAGTTCTGTGAAATGCAGTAGGAAAACAAGGTTTCTATTGAAATGGAAGAATACAAGAAATGTCTCTCTGCCCCTAGCCCACTGCCTGGCCTCACGAGTCTCTGGAGACTCATCTTCTCTGTCTAGCTTACCTCCAGAATAAATTCTATAGGTTCCCTAAGGCAGATTCTGTTGATTGTTTTGCGCTCTAAGCACAATATTTCCGTGATCACAGAAGCAATTTTGATTTTACCCTGTTTTTCAGTGGTTTAGGGCAAATGATCTGGTTTCGTAGAGTCTCTGTACCATCTAAGCAAAAGAGAAATTTTTGCTTTCACTTCAGCTAATAGAAGGGTAAAGTAATGAAATAATTCAACACAATGAGAAAATACCTCTGTATACATGGACATGTAGATATGAAAGACTGCAGTAAATACCAACCTATCTCTGCACTAGAATAGTGACAATTTACATCAATCTGACCTTTCTAGGGTATTTCATAATGTCTTCTTTCAGATTTTAAGGAACATATATAGTTCTGAGATCAAATTTAGAATGTAGAAGAACCGTGAACTTTGGAAAATATGGTGTTCCCATTTGTCAGATGTAGTGGCAGTGTATCTTGATAGGTTTTTCTTTGTGGTATAGTGCAGAGCTGTCTGATGAAGAAAAAAGAGGAACATATGAGAAACATTCATGTTAGTAGACATATGCTTACCTGCTCTGGCCATTTAAAATAAAAATATTTTAAAGCAATAGCATACACTTGCACTTTGGTCAGTGAATAATAATGTTTCTTATTTGTCAATAAAAGGCCTCAAAAGGTTTTGAACTTCATGACAGCTCCAAAGATGGTATTTTGATAGATGAATGGGTCTCAGGGGTTTTCAAATTCATCTATTTTAGGGTCCCAGTAGAGAAATGCTGCAATATTTGCTTAGTTACATTTCTTCTTGAAGGAAAATGCAAACTGCAACAGGGTAGGTTTAGGCTGACCATTAGGAAAGAATTTTTCACAGAAAGAATGGTCAGAAATTGGAACAGGCTGCCCAGGGAGGTGGTGGAGTCACCATCCCTGAATGTGTTTAAGAGTCAATGAGATGTGGTGTTGAGGGATATGGTGTAGGGGAGAACTTTGTAAAGTAGGGCTGATGGTTGGACTCGATGATCCCAAGGGTCTCTTCCAACCAAAATGATTCTATGATTCTGTGATTCTGTGAAATAAGTAGGAGGAGAATTCTGATATTTTACTGTTCTCCTGCTACCTTCATAAGCTATTCCCAGTCTAACAGATGGCTCACACCTAATTTTGAAAAAAATGCATATATTTAGAGTCAGTAATTTTAAAACTGGCATGTTCAAATTAGGAACCTTGAAAAGTTTTAGCGAAACTTGTTTCAGAAATAATTTTGATTATACCCTTTTTGGAAAAAATATGTATTGCCTTCAAAAGAAAAAAATGTCATTAGAAATGTAACAAAACATATACGCATACACGTCATGACTAAAATTATTATGAAAAATTTTATGTTTTACTCTTTTTTTTTGAAAAAAAAAATCATTCTTAAAATTGTCCAGAGGAATGAAAGAATAGACAAAATTTTTTTGCAAACAATAGAAACTGTAACATGGCATGGCATGGCAAAGCACATAAGGAATAATCTATTAAACTATCAACAAAAGTTGTAGTCTGCCAAAGCAGACATTAATCTCTGGAAAATAATGTAGAGGTTCTCTAAGAAGTTCATGGAAAGGCTGCATAATTTGTTCTTTCGACCTTCCTTTGAACTATACAGAATATAGTGACTAATTTACAGATGTGGGTGCCTGCTGTCCATCCTGGAGCTGGCCCTGCTATGACATATCTAGATATTTATAAGGGAAGTGAAACTGCATCTGCTTTTTGAAATGGAGTAATTGTATTTACAGTGCTCTGTTTTCTCACAGAACCAAAACATATAACCTAGCATCCTTTAATGTAAACAAAAGAATAATATGATAAAATCATTAGACTGTGGATGTAAAGCATAACAAGTATGTCAGAATCCACACAGGATGCACACAGTTTCAATTGTGGGTAGCTCTTTTTATAATCTTTTCCCAGCTCATTTTTCTTATATAATTATTCACTTAATACTTCTGTAACAGGCTGCTTATTTTTCTTTCCAAACTAAATAGTTGTGGTTTTTTTTATATTTTTCAGTATTGCCCCTCTCGCTGGCTCTTGCCATAGAAAATAATTTGTCTCTTACCATTACCAGTTAAGAATCACTAAGCAGAAAGAGGAGTTATTAACGATCATCTTGGACCCACAAGCCCCGCTGTAAATACACACAGAAAATGCTCTTTGTGGAGAAAGTAACAAATAGAAGTTTTCATGTCTCTGCTGCAATTGCCTTTCTCCAAGGGGAAAGATACAGTGTCCACGCCTCATTGAACACGATTCAATGTATTTCTATTACAAGGAACAAGAACTTCATTATTCTTACTGCTATAAATTGATGAGACAAAAACACCTCAGGTTTTGAAATGATGCTCTCTAAAATGTACCCTTAGGTCATTATGAAATAAGAATTTCTGTCACTATTTCTGCCAATCAGTGTCAGCAGATTGTTAAATATAATTGCCTTGTTATTTTTTGTGTTGACACTTATTATTTCCCACCTGATAAAACAGGCTTTGCTCTAGAGATTGATGGCCCTCCTGGAGTTTACATCAATACAATGTTAAGGCAAATGATAAACATTTCTGCCTTTATTTATAAGGAAAGTTTTTGATAGGTTTTTGATAGCACAATTAGATTATTCCCTTGAATAAATTCCTTCACACAAGAACTTTGAAACTCTGTGTTTATGAGATATTTTTCCCTTGAAAACTAAATCAATTCAGCATTTCACCTTCTCTTAACAGAAGACGATTTTTTCCTTACCATCCTGTGATGGGTCTAATTCTACAATAGAGTTGTTCAGATCTGCCTGTATAACCCTCATTGAAAGTCATTGATATGACACATCTTTTTAACAGTCACTATCTAAAAGCTTAATGATTTCTTTGTTTGCTACAGCCTCATTTCCTGAACTCTGAAAAGGTAAATCTTATGCACCCAAAGATGTGGGTAAAAAAGGACATTCAGAATTTCATATTTGTTCCCAATTCATCTCTGTATATTAATGGACCAACATTTAGTGATCTATATGATTCTATGATTTATAATGGAAGTACTTCATACTCAGAAAAAGGTTCTTAAAAATTGTTTCCCACATGTGATCAGGCAGCATGGAAAAAAAAACTGTTCTAGGATTCAGGTTGCTGGTCCACATTTGCTGTTTTACTTTGTACAAGCTCCTCACCTCTCTGACCCACTGCTTCTCTGTGCTGTTCTGATCATAATCTTTGCCTGGCAAGGGTTTTTTTCTTACCCTGTGTTTGTGAATTGAATGCCCAGTTCAATGGAGCATTGAGGTCCTTTGCATATCGTCTTCACTACTGTAATACAATATTTAATTATAATTAGGCAGGGGGTAGCAGTCTGAGATATTTTTACAGCTCTCCCCTTGTAGGAAATGTCTTGGTAATAAACAAAATCATTTTGTTGAAAGCAAATGATAATTTATCATGATAGGAGTATTTTTTGAGAGTTTTCAAAGTTTAAAAGTCAGTAATACTGGCTCCAGTAAAAAATATTATTTCTATTTTCTAATACATGAGACTTACTTATATGGAGCTTTTAATATATAATTCACTTTCAATGGCTTTTATTTAACCTCTGTTAAAAGACCAAAAGAAAAGAAAGTTTTGGCATCTTTCTGGAGTCGTATATGTAATAATTCACTCTTCTTAAATTGCATTCTTCATCTGATCTCTGATTTCAGGGATCTGAGGCTATAAATATTGTTCATGTTGCAATTTCTTCCTGTATGATGGTGACAGTGAAACAAAACTTCTTCTGTCTGGATTTGGGGAATAGAATGGCTTCATTCTGCACAACAAGTTTAAGAAATTCCAACTTTGGGACAAAATGCTGGTAGTACATAAGCTAGAGATCATTTTCCTACATCAGAAAATGGGACCAGTGTTTACACATCAGCTGTCTGTTCCAAGTGATTCAGGAATGGACACCCATCCCGGTTTTTGTCATTTCCAGGACAGCTGTCTTCAGTGTTTTATGCCATTGCAATAATCAATTACAAACATTTTCAGCAGAAGCTGCATAACCAAATTTTTACAGGGAGCTACCCCTGGTTAGGACTGTCTAGCTATCTCCAACAAACCAGTGATCAGCAAACCAGAGTAATATGCTCTAGGCAATCCTGCTTTAGCAAGGGAGTTGGAAGAGACGATCTCTAAAGGTCCCTTCCAACTCTGACAATTCTGTGACAATTCTGTGACAAAGCCTTTCCTGATGTATGAGGCTTAAACTGACTATGAAAGGATTCCTTTATGTTTTTTCTGCTTCTTTTCTGTGTTCATCATCACCCAGAAGTGATGAACCTGGTGAAGGGAGATAAGCAGAGGTAATCAGTGACAACCAAGGACATCGGATGCCTGGGAGCAGAAGAAATTGTGGGAGAGCGGAACGCCACTGCGAGGAGTGAAGAGCCAGGGTTCTGGGGCTTTTAGAGGAAAGGAGGGTCGATACTTGAGTGATGTTCCTGAGGTGCTCTCCCCAGGCTAACTGCAGCATGGAGACACTCCATTGTCATGTATAGATCTGGTCTCAAGTTCAGGCAACAGAAAGCCCGTGCTAGGTGTCTGGGTCAAATTTTTATTCTGTTAGTTATCATGGCTCACCGGATATCAGTGGAATGATGCCAGTTTGTGTAACCTGTGCCCTTGCTTTCTTTTGAACGTGTCATGTTTCAAAAGCCTTCTTCCTGAGCAGCGCTGAGTACGCTCCCTCCCACAGATGCCATTAGTGATCAAACACTTAGAAGATCCAGGCCTTAAATCTGCTCTGTGTTACCCTTCACCTCTGTCATCTTGTACACAGGCACTCCAAGGATCAGGAGCAGAATGGGTACACTGAATAAGCACAGTATTTAATTCTGTTCTTCTACATTAGCTCCCACAGAAACCATCTCCAAAAAATGAAGAGTCTTAAAACATTTTAGGGAGCTTGTAAACATCCATTCTTACAGCAATTCTAGTCAGAAAATATTGAACTTTTGCACTGTGTTGAATTCCGTTT
>VZTM01022467.1:5610-36946 GCA_013400555.1 Jacana jacana
TTGGCCCATCTATCCAGTCTATCCAAGTCCCAGTTCTATAACTGTGGCTGAGAGACCACCAAAGAACAGTAAATCACAGAATTTGAAAGTAAGCTCTTCAAAGTCAAGATACCAAAAATAGAATTAATCTCACCAACCAAATGTTACTTTCTTCTTAATCTCACCACAAAAAAAGACATTGGGGTGCTGGAAAGGGTCCAGAGAAGGGCAACAAAGCTGGTGAGGGGTCTGGAAAATAAGCCTTATAAGGAAAGGCTGAGGAAACTGGGGTTGTTCATTCTAGAGAAAAGGAGGCTGAGGGGACACTTTATCACGCTGAAAGGAGGTTGTAGAGAGGTGGGGGTCAGTCTCTTCTCCTAAGTCACAGTCGATAAGGCAAGAGGAAATGGCCTCAAGTTGCACCAGGGGAGGTTCAGGTTGGATATTAGGGAAAATTTTTACATGGAAAGGGTTATTTCATTGGAATGGGCTGCCCAGGGAAATGGCTGAAGCTGAGGCCATGGAGATAATTCATGACAGGTTGACATGGTTTAGTGATTTTGTTATTTGTCAGAGTTAGGTTGATGGTTGGGCTACATGGTCTTAAAGGTCCCTTCCAATGTAGACGATTCTATGATTCTATATGTTATGCCTACATATTCTGGTTGAATACTAGAAATCCATACAACTAAAAGTATAGAGGAACTTTTCCCCAGCACTATCAATCCAGGATTATGTTGGACTGGGCACTACAGTGAAACAAAGCTGAAACCACAGAAATTGCCTCTTCAGATAACAGTGTCTGCATTATCAAACTCTTAAACGTGAAACATAAGATTGATATATCAGTAGATATGTATACTGCTCAAACTGGGAGACAGGCACCTTTCTAGCTTGAAATTTGAATAATTTTCATTTGTACACAGCAAATACATGATCTATTCCAAGCTCTCTGTGGCAGTAGTTGAACTACTTTGAAGTCCAGTCTGGCAACAGGAACAGCATGAATTAAGAACTCTTTCATGGGTCCCAACTCATAGGCAGATTGGCCTAGAAACTGTCCTCAGCAGCATATCCCCCCTGCCCCTGTATGACCTCCGGCCCATACTCCCTTCAGGGTGCCTGACCATGCCCACAGCAGCTTTTTTGCCAACAGATCCACAGCCTGGGCCCCTGCTCAAAGATACCTTTGCCTACTTCCTCTTTACACATCAGACTAAGTAAATATCCACAGAAAACCTTGAAAACCTCTCTGCCCTGCTTTGACCCAGGTGCCAAGGTGAAAGCAGTTCTCGCTGTTTTTCATCTCTGGCACTGGTCATCCCCAAATCCACTCTTTGTGCCTGTGCAGCACCTGGATCACTAGATAACACAGCCAAAAAACAAAATTAACACTGAAGTTGTAGATGAGATTTAACATGCTCCCGAAGATGTCTCACCTCAATCCCTCCTGGTGGCTCTTTTGTAAAGGTGCTGGGTTTCTCCCCAGTTAATTTTTACCCAGTTAAATTCCCAAGCTAGAAAGCCACAACTTGCTTGTTACCAGTATTCAGGTTATGTAAACTGTGTCTCATCTGCAGAGCTGGAAACATCTGGGGCAGTCATTATGGGAATTAGCGACTGCAGGATTTGGGAAAACAAACCAGCAATAATATAAGAAACTGCAGTTGTGGGTCTGTTACCAGTGGCACTACCCAGCATAAAGGTGATTATTTCCAGTAGCCAGCTCAATACTTGTCAAGAATACTCCAAACCCCATCACTGAAGATATTCCTGTAGAATGTTCTTAAATCCTGAAGTAGCTAAAACCACTGTAACTTTACATAACTGTTTACTTACTTTCACTTTGATGCACTCGTTAATAACAATGTTTAAATTTTAAAACTGTGTCTGTACAGTGCTTAGTACACTGAAGCCTAAACCTTGGTTAGTTTCCCAGCCTCTACTATAAATTGTGAAAAATTTACTTTGCACAGTCAGTAAGAGCTTTAACCTGAACTCAGAAATTGTGTATATATTTTTTTCATCTTTTACATCATCACTATAGATATTGGTTAGAATTTGAGCTGAAAATGTCTGTATGCAGTGTTCATCTTTGACATTTTTTTTCAGTGTTATGTTTCAGCAAAAATGTGTCATCCATTTTTGAAGCAGGCAAAAAGTACTAGGCAAAAAGCTGCTTGAATCGTAGGAGACATCAGGGAAGAAGCTGAAAAATTGAAAAGTCAGGTGATAATTTTTGAGATAGTCCTAAAGCCAAAAATTACTGGACAAGAGCCTGTGGCAACTCTACTAATGTGAGACTGATGATGTGTTTTGAGTGGAGCATCGGGTCAGACCTGTGATGGTGGCAGGGAATTACAGTTGTCTTTGTCTCACAACTAGGAACTGTTCTCCACTGGAGACTACTTGGAGCAGGTAGAACTGTCTAAAACTAACATGGTGAAGCAGTGGATGCTGAAGAGGCAAATGGAATATAAACTTGGCTTCAAAGAGTTGTAAAGAAAACTGAGATAATGGGATAGGGAAATGTTAAGACAATTTTTCAGTTGTAAATATTTTAAAAACAAACTCTTTTCCAGTAGTAATTACAAAGGAGAAAGCTTTCAGCATCTACTAAATATAAATATAAATATTATAGTGTTATTATAAATCAGTAAGTCAGACATTGGTTTGAGGCAAAATGATGAAGAAAAAAAGCTATGTGTGATTCAGTGATGAAAGACAAAGAATGAAGGTATAGTTAATACTTCAAAAGTATTAGTGTTAATTTTCAAGGTTCTTAGAATTTGAGTTAATAAATAGAAACTGTAAAAGGTGATAATTGTAGACTTTTGTAATACCTTTGACTTAGTAGCACAGAGCATTCTAATTCAACATACCAGGGAAGCACACGGTAGTTGACTAAGGGCTGATTAGCTGACGGTTCTCCAAAAGCCCTTGTTAGATTTGAACTGGGAGACTTTTAGTACAGCGTGGTGCTTTGCCTTACTCAGTGTTGTTACCTGTAATCTGGAAATATGTACTGGCTAATTTATGTTGAAATGTGCTTTTGACAAATATTGACAGACCTGTAACAGTAAAAACATGGTGGTCACTCAGACTGTTCTGATATGAGGAGTGTATTAAGGCATGTTTTAAAATCAAATTGAAATGGAAGTAATGAGCCAGCACTGTGCCCTCATGGCCAAGAAGGCCAATGGCATCCTGGGGTGTATTAGAAGGGGGGTGGTTAGTAGGTCGAGAGAGGTTCTCTTCCCCCTCTACTCTGCCCCGGTGAGACCACATCTGGAATATTGTGTCCAGGTCTGGGCCCCTCAGTTCAAGAAGGACAGGAAACTGCTTNTTTACTTCAAGTTGTTTGTTTTTTGATTTAACCAGAACTGAGCCTGAGTTAATACTTCGAAGTCTTTGTTGAACCCAAACATAAGGTGAATTAAAAGAAAATAATCAGTTAAATGTTTACAATAACTCTTTAACACAAGAAGAGCCCACTACTTTGACAGAAATCTATCAGGGGCAGAAGAATAAGGCACAGGATATTCTTCATGCAGGCAGAGAGGGAGAGTGGCGTGAATGTGCAAGGTAGTTGAGAAGAGTAAGATGTTGGCTTGAGAATCACAGAGTTGAGATGGCTTGCATCCTGAGAGATGACTAAGTTAAGGGAGGAGAAAGATTCACTGCTCATATTTATTGTCCCCTGAAATCTCCCGCTGCTGCTGAAACTCTTCTGACCTCTCTCATGTATGATTCCTAGATGCTTTTCCTCTACCCCTATTACCCCAGTGCGTATTTGAGACTGCTTAGATGTGCACAATCTGCCACTGACTCTGAATTAGGAAAATACCAGTAGCGGGTGAATGTGAACCAGAACTCTGTCAAAATATCACTAAGTCAAACTGACTGTTGACTTAGAAATGAGTTCTAGACCTCATCTTTCTGCTGAGAGTGTGTCTCCTGGGACACAGTGATTGTGCAAAACAGTTTGTGTTGGACAAGCAACTCCCTTTGAGGGATCTTGTTGCTAAAATGATCAATTAAGTGATTTTTTAGTACTGGGATACGAGTCAATAAAGTCCGCTTTGGGTTTCCATGCTTAAAAAAAGATACTGAAAAATCCAGGAAAGTCTACAGACAATAGCTGTAAAATGATATAAGAGCAGACTTAGGCATGCTTAATAAGTGATAGTGAAAATGAAGGATAGTGCTAGGAGCAGAGCAAAGAGTCTGCAATTCTTTTTTGTGGGTAGGAAGATCTCTGTAGCTGGGCTACAGCCACAAAACTTTTATTTTAATGAAGCCTTGAAGAGGCAGTGCTTTGCACTGGACCCAGCTTTGGTTGGTCTACAATGTGAATGGGGTCCTGGGAAATAGTTTCCGATGTGTAGAGAGATTTTGTGCACAGCCTCGTCATTTTATTTAATGTAGAAATTAGAAGCTGCTTGCTTCTTGGCAGCAGATTGTAAAAAGGAAGCATGGTTAAAGAAGCTGAACATATTTTGAAAACCTGGCTTTATTCCTTGCCACTGTCAAAAAATATTTTGTGTTCCTCACCTGAAAAGTTAGTGTAAATTCTGTGAACTCCTAGCTAAAAGCTGATTTTTTGCTGCTGTGCTTCTAATATACTATTTGCTAAAAAAATGAAACAGCCTAAAATATTAGAACCTGTATCAATTTAACATGTATGTTCTATGTTTTATGATTAATCTGTTTGTTCCCATGTTTAAAATAGAGCAAAAGTAACAACTGTTCAAGTCAGCATTGTCAAAATAGTTTCACTAATACTCTTGAATCATTTGCATTCTCTGATAAAAGTAACAAAGAATAATGAAGAAGGAAATTTGTAATTTTCTACTCAGTTGAGGGATTATGACAGAAAATCCTGTGGTAAAAAAGTGTTAGGACACCATTTTGAATACAAAATATTTAAAAAAGTGAATAATAATCAGGGATGCAGGACCCTTGCACACAAAACTGTATGCCGTCATGGAAGTAGAGGCAGTGGCTTAATATTTATACAGAAGAAGAGGGGGAAATGAATTAAAATTACATCACAGAGTTGGTGCTGTCGTTTCTCAAGTTCTGAGTGATTGATCATAGTTTTTAATGTAGCCTGGTGGAGGGGTAATTATAATTGTTTTTATTGTTTGCCCAGGTACTGTCTAGGATCCCTTCATGCAATAGATTGCTTAAGCATGCACCAGGTGACAGTGCCTGCTCCAAATCGCTCATAGTCTGAGCAGACAAAGTGGACACAGATCAAAGAGTGTATGTATGTAGATATGACATAAAGGATGATAAATGAATTTGTAGAAATTTCCATGTAAACGTTGTGACTCTTGTTGTTTCTTAAGTGAAGGATGTCATTAGCGAGGTACTACCTGAATGAAAGAGCAAGGAAACAGGGGTTTGGCAAACCAGAGAAGGCAAAGAAGGGAGAGGAGGCAGGGTAGGATCTGAACAGAGCAGGAGAAGTTGGAACAGGCAGCCCAAGAGCACAGGAAAGAGCCCAGTCATAGCTTTTACGTTGTCATACATAAAGAATTTCACTTGAGGTGTGTAGGTTGGCATAGTTTAAAAGCACATCTTCGAAATTCTTGAGAGCCTAGAGGTTAGCAGCAAGACTGGCTAAAGAGGGTGAATCAATTACTCTTACCTGTTTCATTTTATGTTTTACACATGGTATGGAAGAATCTTTGGCTATTTTTATACATCTGTCTGATCAGTGAAGCTTTGGCAGGGTAGCCATTTGAAAGGGCTGATGATCTGGCAGAGAGCATAAAGAAGTGTTGTATTATCTTTTGTCTGCTGAAACCGTTGATAGTACCGTAGCATTGCAGAGAGCTATATTCTGTGACATTGGTGGAAAAACACTACTAGTAGCCACTTGAGAAATTAAACCACCTAGAATCTTCTGAAACCTGTAAACTTTTTCTCCCTATAATATGTTGGGAAAAAGAATTCTTTCCTACATGTTCCTTTGTATTATCATCAGTTATGGTGACTGTGTTCTTTACATTCATTTTGAATCTGTGTTTCCTGTCATGAGCAGATTAAAAACAGAAGAGAGCAGAGTGAAAGTTTTCTATTGCAAACATCTGTGCCTGAAAAAGGATTGTATTTCCATGTCCTGGAACATCAAGGGGAAAAGCTTACCCTCCCCAGACACACACCTTTGGTTTGCAGCAATAAGGAGTTTATAGACAAGGTTGCTTTACCACAGTAAATAGAAAACCCAATTCAGCTATTATTTCCGGTGGTTAATCCAGCCTGGGTGTCTGAGGAGCCCTTCAGTCATTCTTCCTACCAGAGAGCTGTCTTATTCTGTACCTCTAAAAAGTTTAACATGTCTTTGGGTGTAACATAAGCAATGCTTTTAATAACGCCTGTCTTTTGTGTCTGAAATTCAGTTAGATATGCAAATATTGCTGTCCAGATTAGTGTTCTTAGGGACTGACAGTAGAAATGGTGAATGGACATATTCTCTCCCTCTATAAATTAAATTAAATCCACAGACTGAAAAAAAGGGCTGTGTCAACAGACTTCACAAAGGAAGAAAAAATAGTGCTGACGTATCATCCATATCTGTCTGCTTTTAAAGAACACAAGACTGGAAAAGGAGAGAAAAGATGTAAGAAGCACTGGGGGCCAGATATGCAGTACTTTCTCATACTTTCTGGTATTCTTGCAGGAATTTAGCCCTGGAAAGAAGGAAATGTATTCGTTTAGGTGCTGCCCTGAGACCTTCCTATCTCATACCTAAATGCCCTCCCTTTAAAACTTCAATATAGTTATATGCGTCAATGCAAATACCACCCAAGATGCATTTCACTAGATTCGTGTATTCCCTTACCCCATTGTACCCAAAAATCTGTTGAGTTGTATGGAAAACTGGGACAAATTTGGGAAATGATTTGAGAAAATCATTGTCTCAACTGGTTCTTCAGTCACAATTGTCTTGGGCCCCGAGGAGGCTTTTGCTGGTATGCAGCAGTGGTTTTCCCTTTTGGAAGGGGAAGCACATCTTTAAGTAACCGTCCATGGACTAGAGTTTTACGTTGGGCAACATTATTAGGATGGTCTTCCCTCTCCTAATCATTTCCCTTATCTGCCAAACTTCCTCCAGGAATACCCAGCTGATGGTGATATTACCACACTTGTGAAGATTAAGTTTTAAGACTGCAATTATTGTTACTGGAATTAATAGAGAAATGAAGAACGCTTAAAAGTTTTAAATAACCTTGACAAAGTTAAGCAATTGTCTGATAAGAAAAATCTCCTAAGTAAACAGATTTGGAAAATTTAGGAAGAGGTAGGAATTCACACACTCTGAACCTCTGCTTTGTAACTCGAGATGTTCAGTTTAGTAAGAGAACCTCACAGCTGCCTTTTTACAATGGCAATTAGCATGACATCTCTCTCAGTTTCTCTGGAGGATATATTACAGTGTGAACATTTGCCTGTGACTTAAATGTCTTTCAAAGGTTCCCAGAAGAGACTCTACAAAGAATAATGAAATGAATCCTTCAGTCTGCTTCTTGGAATGAGGATGCTGAAGATGTGAGAGTAGGGTACAGAGAGTTCTGCTTGCCTAATTCACATTTAAGTCATTAGGCACCAGACACTTTTGAAAAGTCATTGATGAAAACCCTACAATTTATTTTTATAAATGGTTCCAGTTCCTAAAAGGTAGGCCCTATTTCCAATCTAAATTAGTCTAATTTCACTTTTCAATTTTAGATTGTTTAACCTCATTGACTTTTAAGCTAAAACATGTCCCTTTATGTTCAAAGAATTTTTTATATGTTTTTTTCTTAAAGAAGTGGCATGGACAGAGTTTTTTCCAAAATTCTCATAAAATAGGCTTTATATATTTTAGCTTACAATTGTGGCTGCCTAATCTGTTAAGTTTTTCAAGCTTTTCTGTTTAGGGTAAGCACCAAAATGTATCATAATGCTATTACTATTATAATAGAATTTGTCTGCTTCTACTAAACTATCTGGTAAAAAAAGAAGGAAAAAAGTGTTGCTAAGAAAGTTTGCAGATGACACATGGATTGATAGAACAATAAATAACATTTATACATTGGAGAAAGGTGTTTAGCTGCTGCATTGCACTGAGAGCTCACATTCTTTCTGTCTGATCTCTGTATACCAATTTCAGTGTCAGTGGTTTCCGCAGTCCCCTAACTGGTCAGAGTGACATGGGTTTTTTGTTTCCAGGTGTGGGACCTTCCCCATTTATGTGTGTTCAGACATGTTGCTTGAATGAGTTCTCCTTCCTACCAAACAACCCAGCTGTATATAAGTGGCTTTTTCTCAATGCTGTTTATCATTCCACCAATCTGTGCATCATCTGCAAACTTTACTAGCAGTGCTTTCATATTTGCTTCTATGTGGTTAATAAAAATACTAGTTGCTAAATTGCGACCAGGGGCGTAACACCTGGAGTTGGTAATGATTTAATATCCATTTGTTAATGTATGGTTCGATATACATTTCACTGATTATTTTCTGTTAATTTAAAAAATAAGACTCACAAATACCAAAATAAACACTTCACAAACATGTAGATAGGGCACAGAAAGTGTATTTCTAGATACTGGAAAATACATAAAATACATAAAAATACATAAAAATACATAAATATGTATTGAAATAAATATGTAATGAAAATACATAAAATGCAGAGTTGTTATAATTATCTCTAAAAAAATTAGTCATGTGTTAGTGTAATATTAAATAACACTCCCAGATAATGATTTTCAATGTTAATCTTTTTAATAATTATTATTTTACCCTTCATATGCATATTCAGAGCATGTTCATGTCTATGCTCTGAATATTGTGTTCCCATCTGGAGAATACAGAACACCTATGGTTTATGGGATACTTTGGACAGGTTTGCAGCCATTTTTTTTTCACCAGAGTGATGAAAAGTTGCTGAAATAGACTCTTGCACCCTTTGCTTTCTGCACTCCAATTTCTTGCTGATTCGTCACCTCCTACCATTAATTATTTTTCATACGTGACCCCCTTGTTTGCATTCCCTTATCCTGTGGGTGTGTGAAATTCCCCTGGCTCACACAATCCTGCTCCCCTTGTATGGCAAACTGGCACTTAATTCAGGTGGCATGGCTGGCTGCCGAGAGAATCAGGTCAGTTGAAGGTGATGGCAAAACCTCCCTGCCCCGCCACCTGCTTTTCTTATGCCACACACTCAGAGGGGCAGGCTGACTGCTGTTGCTGAGGGAGCATGGGGTTTCCATGGGCAGGATTCGTCTTGGCAGGAGGACAGCACCGCCAAGCTCCATGTCTCCAGCTCTTCTGGCCTTCTTGGTGATGGCGACAGTGACAGATCAATTCTTTCCCTGAGTCTCAGCTCCTCACATTTCCTCTATTTCATGGCAGAAGTGACCTTGTCCCTTCTTTGGGCAGCAAAATGTGATTTTGCCCATGTTGCTTACAAGATGGAGCCAGGCATCTACATGTCTGCTTTCCTCGCCATCACTCCTTCAGGGAGGGTGCTCCTGGCTTCCCATTCAGTGCAGAAAATGAGGACACTGCTTCCCACCTCCCCCTCAGCTTGTCTTTGAGGAGGATCTGGCACAATAGGTGCTTTCCTCCCAGATGCTTCATATGAATGACCATACTTGCTGTTGTATTTTGTAACTAGAAGTTGTTTTGTTGTTGTTGTTGTTTTCCCCCTCATTCAGATTTGTTCCCTTTTGGACTGGCCACCATCATCCATTGTTCTCCATGAAACAGAAACTGCAGTTGCCCTCAGGGGAGATGGTGGCTGCCTATACTGTGAGGCATCATAAAACACAGACCCCGTTGGGAACAATGGGGAAAAACCTTCTCAACGTGGCCACCAGCTGAGGCCTGCCGCTGCTCTAGGCCCATCCAGCGCACTGGGGAGCAGCAGCCATGTTGAGGAGATGCAGTGGTCCACTGAGCAGCCTCTGGGCCTGGCCTGCGGGGAAAAAAAGATGACATGCAAGAGGAAAAATACACAAACAAAACCAGCTCAATTGCAAGAAGCAAGAGAAATAAAGTCTTCATGCAAGGTTACAATGAGTTCTGCTTATGTGGGAGCTACCAGAGCTTTTAGCCAGTTTTGTAGGGGAGATTGAAGTCTTTTTGCTGCTCTTTCCCATTGACACTTTGACTTCCCTTTAAATAATAAGAGAACAAATTTCTTAATTGAGGGTTTTGCAAAGAAAATTATTTTTGTCACAGAATGAGCATTTAATCTACGAAGATGTGATATTTTTCCATTCTCCCTTTTCACTGGGCAGCTTCCTGCCTCATATACTCTTGAGTGTATTCTATTTTCCAAGATAAGAGACAAAGAGAGGTCTAATGATGGGTGGTCCATTTTTTTTTAAAGGCCTGATTTTTAATCTCTAAGCAAATGAATATATTCAAGTACATCTTTGAAATTACTGGAAAATTTGTTTTGTAGTCAAACCATGCATATTGTACTGTGAAATAACACTGTTGTTTTTTTTCCATAGAGAGTAAAGAATAATCAATAAAGCATGCCTGAGTCTGAAAATTCTACCCTGACTCAAGAGTCTTTAATTGCCTCTTTCAGTGATAGAAAGTAATTAAACAGATGAAGAAATTTGAGGGCATACACCATCAATAATTTTGCACAAGCCATACTGTAGGAATGTTGTGATTATTTTTGAAAATAAGTATTGTGATTCAAGGAAATAAATGGGAAAGATCTTACTTTATATGAACTCAGGCCATTCAGGTAAATAAAAACACAATTAGCGTACTCAATTCACACTGTCATCTGTTAAAATCCCATGCACATAAACCTCCAGATCTCTGTACTTTTAACATTTGAAATTCTATGGGATGAACAGTCATTTGCTGCTATTATTCTTCATAGCAGAAAATTTCCTCTTGCGAAGAAGTCTTATCCCTGCCGCAGAGCAACACTAAAAACCCTTGTAATTATGCCTGTGGCCATAAGTACAATTGGCTTATACTTAAATAGAGAAAGTTGATCTTTAAAGATTCAGTTTATGTTCTCTCCTCTTCAGGGTAGGGACCATGATTGCTTTGGAAGTAGCAATTCATGTAGAATAATGAAGCTGCATTCTCAACTGAGTCACTGAGTTACTGATATTACGCACCCGATAACGTGAGTTTGGGAGCTAGGAGGCAGCTTTTTGGTTTCGAATCATTCCACTCCCAGTGCTAGGTGTGCTCGCTGCCTTCCACACTGGCTAAAGGAGGGAACGCTCCCTGTTTTTATTAATAACTTAAACAATGGAGGCTACTGCCCAAAGTAAACATTGAATGGAGAATCAGAGGATCAATCGGAGTGAATGAAACAGTGGAAAACAGGAGGAAACAGGCAGGGGGCAAACCCCAAAATCATGGTACAAGGAGTGAAGTGAATACACAATGGCCTTGAAAGAAAGCCAAGGGAAGGAGCTTTCTGAGCAGAGCCCCGACTGCAAGCAGATCTGGGATCACAAGCAAAGCAATGGATTCTTGTTCAATCTCACTGTATTTCAAGAAGTGGGATGTTATTTGTAGTAAAACAGGATTACTTGCAAGAAATACCTGGCTCTTGTAATCAATTTCTCATTCTAATGGAAACAGCCTGTGATGTCGTGCATATAGGCTAACTACTCAGGCCACAAAAGATGCAACCTGAGAGAGCAAAAAATGAGAAAGAACAGAGAAGGACAGATGAAGATTTTGAAAAAGATGTATCAAAATGCAAGAAAAATGAAAACTTGCGGGACATTATTGAGGCACGGAGAGACAAAAGAATGCAGTCAGGACATATCCTTCAGCATGACAGTCAGCTGGGAGATGCTAGTGGGTCAGGAGAAGAATAATCCCTAAATGTTGGAATTCCTGATAAAAAAAGAAGACGACCCCATCCCTTCTGTCCCATTGCCATTTCAGAAAATCAGCCCTCTCAGACAGGCAACCAGGCACCACGATGGAGGGTTAAAACACACGAAGCTGCTGCCCATTTGGAACACGCTCCGTCTCCTTTCACATCTGCAGAGCATTTAGCTGCTTGCATCTGGTTGTGTTTGCGCAAATATAATTCCATATTCACTAATAATTCCCGAGGCTAAAGGCCCCTCTCCTGTAACCTTGTTAATATTCTCACAAGGCCTGGTGTGAACGCCTCACAGCATTTGGATTAGAATTCAGTCTGGTGGGTTTTCCTCCCCCCCTCTGTCTCTTACTCTTTCTCTCTCTCGTACTTTTCTGGCCTCCAGTTTCCTGGCCACCCACATGACGAGACACTCTCCCTCCCGCTCTCTCCCCATTCTCAGTTTCAAGGAATTTCCTTTTGTCAAAGGCAAAGTGTGATTGACATATTTTCCCCTTCTTAAGTGCAGTCTTCTTAATACTTGATTTAACTATGTCCTTATGGGGCTCGTATAATCATTACCTAGGTGAGAAAGAGACCCCCTGCTCCCTCTCTACCATCCGATCTTGGGCTTCAAGTGCCAGACTGCTGGCTGCTTAGCACTTTTTACATGTTTTTATTCACTTTTTAAAGACATTTTTATTAATATGGTGGCGATGAGGGATTCCAGATTGACAGCACTGGAAACTGAAGTAGTTTGTTTGTCCACAAAACAGGTACAACCACAGCAGCAGAAGGGCTGGCTCTCTTATCAACATGCCTTGGGATCCCCTTTCAGAGCACCTCTCTCAGGCCAGAAAAATCACCTTTTCCTCCGGCCTTTTTTGGGGAGAAGGCAATTCAATTTTCTTATCAGTCCTCAACCCTGATGCTAAGACTGATAAAAAACTGAGCCAGAGCTCACCCTGACCGTAGTGTTACCAGGAGTCAGGGACCTAAGCATTTTGTTCATTCACTTCTGGTCACTCTTTTCTTTGGCACAAGAAACAATGGTTTCCTGTTGTTCTCGGGCCTATTTTCCACAGGACCTACCTAGCATGGGTCCTGACCAACTGCCCACCCCAAGTAGAGACCAAGGTGTGCCATGGTGGTGGGGGCAAAGGGTTGAAGGAGAGCAGCCATAGAGCTTGGGATGGTGAATGGTCTGCTAGCAATAGGAGAGGAAGGTGAGTCCCCCAAAGCTTGGTCTTTAATGATCCCCTGGTTAATTTGTATTGGATTCCCTGTTGTACTGCTCTGGTTTTATCCATGTCATGTGTATTGGGACAGGAAGGTACAACTCTGCAGTATGATGGCTGTGGGATGGCTTTGGGAATTCAGTTGAAGAAGTTGCTCAAACTGAGCCAAATATTTTCCAAACAACATAGGAAGGATTATTAACAAGTTTTTGACTAAATATTTGCAGGATCTTAGAACCCCTTTAAATCAATATGAGAGAAAATAGGGTTTTGTTTTCCATTTAACAGAAATAGTCCCGGAAACTGATTGTTATAGCCAACATAAAAGGAAATGTTTATGATGTTGAAAATTAATACCATATATTATAATGCCTTATTTTCAGTTTTGTATGAACTTTGCCACATATGAAATAACTAGGGTGAAATTTCCCATGTCAGGGATTAATCTGTACCTTGCATCCTTCTTTTTCCCTTTCTTTGAAAAAGGGAAGAAAGTAATTGAGTTTTCAGAAAAAAAACCTAGGCAAACTTTATTTTCATTTATATGCTAAAAAAAACCCAACCTGAAAGGGATACCAGGAAGAATTAATAATCCCTACCTAATGAATGACTTGTCATTTTCCAATGACTTTCATCCAATGATTTGGATGAAAGACTTGTCTTTTGATCAGCAGCTGGGGAGGGCAGAGGATCCCTCTGATGTCAGAAATGTGTCCTTGCCTATTTCCATGAAAATTTTCCCACATTTCCTCCAGTTATGAGCTTCATAAAGACCTGCTTTGCACAAAGATATTAAAAATGCATGTTCTCTGAAGGATTTCTGCCTATCCTCAAACCCAGGGGTGGACGGCAACCTTCTCTCCCACCAGAGCAGTGGGGTGCACAGTCTGGCTGTGCTGTCTCGGGGCACAGGAGATGAGCAGTGTTGCTGCCTCTGCTGCGCTTTCAGTGTTTGTCTGACAGAGCATGGGAGAGGAGAAGGAATCTTTCTGACAAGACTGCAGAAGGTAGGGAGCTGGGACTGAAGTACTGGGAATGAAGACTCTGGGATGAAGAGCTGTTGAGCTCTATGCCCTAATGTTCTGAGAAGGGGTGGGAGGCTTACAGGTAGGACTGGAAACATGATGGGGAGAGGCATGGAACTCAGATGCTTATCTCCAGAAATAGAACAGGAATTTCCACACATTGGAAATTCAGAAATTAAACATAACAGAAAAAAAAAAAACAACCCACCTGGAAAATTAATGATTCGGGCTTTAGAGCAGAGTTTGGGTGATATGCAGTAAATAGGGCATGAACCCCATGTTGAACCAAGAGTATAAAGGGTCAACAGAGATCTGGTAGAAAATTAGGTGGTTTGTAATTTAAAGATGGCAAGGATACTCATAGATAGGGCTGAAATAAGGTCAGGCTTATGGCTGGTGATCCTTAACATCTGAATGCTTGACGTCACAACATCAATAGCTTTTTAACATAGTATTATTTACACAGTACGTATAAATATGTACCTGGTATAGCATATAGTCCAGGATCTACACTGCTGTCAAGTGAGTTAGATTCTGTATCTCTTGAATGATTTTAATTAAATTAATTAACAACTATTTACCTTAGCTTTGGCTCCAAGCTACAGGGATTCAAACGAACGCGTCCTTTGCAAACCCAGCTTCTGTGTATTCTGTAATGAGATAGGACCAAATGGTGGTGATATAAAAAAATAAATCCTTTCATTCTTCTCTTCCTTTCTTCACACAAACATGTGCAGCTGTGGCCCATATCTGCTTAAAATAGTCATCACCACAATATGGCAATTAATATTTTCAGCCATTCTTTTAAGAAAGCTTTTATCTTTTCTTGGCCTTGCAATGTCTCCAAGCAATCTATCTCCGTTGTCAGGGCCTTGTTTAGTGAAGTATTATTTCAAGAAGCATAGTCCAGGACATTTTTACCAGTGTGTGCCTGGGAAGGAGTTAACTTAGATGGCTTCAGCAGTTTATCAGACCACAATCCTCAGCCTTGCTGCTGCCATGTGCCAGGACTGCCTCCTTTACCATGAAGAAACGGTTCCCTGGCTTTGCATGCATTTGGCTGGCAAGCTGGCAAGAAACTGATGTTGGATACCTTACTACAGATATTGGTAAAAATGCTACATTTACACATTATGGGAAAGTGCCGAATTCCATTGCTACAGAATAAATGAGTTAATGAAGCTGTGACTGAAATTCTTTGGGAAGGTGATGTGAGAACTACTGTTTCCACCTCTGAGGCAGCTTTGCATTGCTGCAGTGGTTTATGCGTGATTCAGGTTCTCACAGTTATTTCCATAACTGCAATTGTCAGAAGCTTTTTAAAATATAAGCTACGAGCATGATATACAGTAAGTGACTTCTACATGGGTTGCAGAGCTGTGGAAAGTAGGGGCTTTGATTGTGCAGCAGAACCCCCTGGACCAGCTCATGCCACTCATTGCTGTTCTGCCTTTTCCTTTGGGAAGGTTCTGTTGGACACCTAATGCCACACATTCTTGTGCGGGTCACCTGTGAGATCAATTCTCCATCCTTGTGTCCTGTTGGGCTGCTCTTGTCTGACGTTTGGTGAAGTGTGTCTCACCTCCATACTAGCTCAGCCTCAGGACTGTGTGTGTGATGTTTGGATGGTTTCTTAGGCTTGCAGGACCACCTCGTGAACAACTGTGCTCTTGGTGAAAACCCAGGAAACAAATTCTGCAAGTTGTGAAGCAGCCTTGGCTTTCAGAGTGATCCCAAATAGCTCAGGAAACAAGTGACACAAAACTTGCTGGAATATTTGTATACACTCTTTTTCAGAAGAAAATCACCTCTGATCTCTGTTGTCAAACATTGGCAGTAATATTTTTTAAAAACTCAAAGCAGCAGGCAAATAATCCTGGACCTTCCCTGCCAGAATGAAATATCTTTAAGTCTTTTTCTCTTTTAAGTGAGTGTTTGGAGAGGATGGGGAAAAGGGGGTGAAAAAACAGCCTGGATAAGTTGCTGATAGAGTGTCTCAGTATATCAGGTGTTTTCCAGGCATTGTGTGAAAGAGTCTGTACCTTAGTGTGCTTACAACCTCAAAGAAAAGGGTACAGAAAATCTGAAACTGGAAATTGGGAAAAGGATGAGGCTGGTAGCAAGCAGTATCATGGTTCTGGAGAACAGAACTGAAGGGATCTGTCACTGCCCAGGTCTAATTTGGAGAAAATGGAACACAACCCAGAAAGCCTTTGAATCACTCCGTTGTCATCAAGTACCTGCAAAGCCCGCAGATGAAGCATGCCATACCCCCTTTAATGGCCAGACCAGGTATGAAATAGCAGTCTACTGCTGCTGCTAGCAACTTGAGAAACAAAGACATTTCTTCCCCTTAATTCCCACCCCAAGCAAAGTGCAAGCATGAGGGATGTTGAGCTTTTTGATATTAAATCAGTAGTTCAACAGCCACACTGTGAACATTGATAGCAGAGGCAAATGGATCTAATATGATGTGGAATAAGATAGCGAGAGAATTCCAAAGCAGAACATTTTCTCCTAGGAACAGAGAAAACTGCAATATGGCAACTGGTGTTTCTGTTCACACCCTTCTGCATCTGATTTTTTGCTGCCTGCAAACATATAAGGTGCTGCTGTGGGCTGAGGTGTGAGACAGAGGTCCTCCTTTCCTGGCAGCTCCTTTCCAGAGGCAGCTACTGCTCCCGTGGATGCTTTGGACAGTGAAAGGCATTGTGCTGGGGGCTGCAGCCTGCACTGAGAGTATTTATACACAATGTCAAATCCCTCCTTTCCTGACCTCTCCTGACTCCTGGACATCTGTGAGGGAACACCCCTGAGAAGGTATCTGTATAGAACAGTTTATTTTGCAATGAAGGGGTAATCTCATAATAACCAGGGAGTTCCTCCAAGTTCCTGGGAGCACCGAGTGAACGTTGCCCAGTGTTGCTGGCTGGAACACTGCAAACACAAATACAATAGAAGCTCTGAAGAAGGCAGAGCAGCTCAGCACCCACAGCCCATGTTTATTTTCTCCAGAGATGAAGAGGGGACTGCAGGTCAGCAGGAATTGTGCATTCTGACTGGTATTTATTGACTCAGAAGTCCTTGCTGACAGACAGACAGACAGACAGGCAGCAAAGGGTTCCATTACAGTGACGTCGTTTCTTTCCCTCTTCAGCCCTGAGGCTTTCACTGCTGACACTCTTCACACATTGCTGTGGCTTCTCCAGCTGGTGCTGGGGCAAATGGCAGCTGCCTTTCACCTCACTGATGCTGGAAGCCTGGGTGCCTCTTGGGAACACTGTCAGGCTTTCAGTGACATGCTGCAGCACATCTATCAGACATGTAGCAACAAAGCTTCGTGTTCAGCCTTCCCTCTGAGACCTGGGTTAAGACTGGAGGTCTGGGTCAGATGCTGAAGCTGAACTCTGGGTGGCTACTGGGGGTCAATGTACAGGGTCTGTGTGAAAGAGAAATGTATCCCTGCACTGTGCCCAGTCCCATTTCCACCTTTCATTCCCTGATGTGGTCACTGCTAATTATGTCTTTGATTGCCCTAGTGTATTATTGTGCTTTAGGAGAGCTAGTCCTTTGCACAAGTGATAGTGAGGTAGATCTACTGTCAGCTACAGTGCTCTGGGCAGCCTCTGAGTCAGGGGTCATGGCTTCAATACTTTAGATTCCTAGTATGGTTTCTCCAGAGGGTCCCTTTGGATTTAAGACCATGCTAGAGATTTATATCTGTTGTCACCAGTATGCTTTTAGCCACACAGGTTGAGCACTGATTAGGAATTCAAGATACTGGATCTTTCATCCTTTGGCAGAATGGAGAAGCAAAATGTCCATGTTTAAATAATATGAATTGTTTCTCTTGTCCCCACGATCTCCATAGTTTTTTTAAGATGAATCTCACTTTGAGCCCAGTAAACTGAAGGTGGCAGTTCCTAAAGGATGCAACAGGCTGGGATACAAGATATCTGGCTTGTTTGCAACAAAGCAGTGTCAGAAAGATCAAATTGTAGATTCTTCACTCACTGAAAAATCAGCATGCTTGCAGCATGGATAAGTGGATCACACCAACTTCTTGCGTAATGAAACTTACATTGGGGATGCTGAGAAGATGCCCTTTCAGATGAGGGTGCCCTTTCACAGAGTCAGGCTTTGTGAAATGTGCCGTTTCTGCAAATATGAAGGCATGAGAGTGAGAGCCCAAGCACCGGATAATTTAGTCTGCTTCTTGATTGCCAATGCAAGACTATGTGCAACAGCGCGTGTTTTGTTTTAACAATCTTAAATGATGAGGTATCTTCCACATTTGGATTCTGGCTGTTTTTCTAGTAATTCAATTCATGCAGTGAGGCATGGTTGCAACACTTTCTGTTCTGTGATAGAATGCTTCTTACATCACCTAACATATATGGAATTCCTTTCAGGCTCTACCTCATTAAAAACTGATGCTTAGATCCCCTGCCTCTCTAACGTACAGGGGCAGATCTAGGCATATTTTCACTTTGAAAAGATTTCCTTTCCTTTCCTTTCCTTTTCATTAATGACAGCTGTATAGTTGTCTAAAGACTGGAGAGTTCCTTCTACACTGCTGGATGTTTACTGCCTCGGTAATCTGTTTGTGGAGAGCTGCATGCCTTTGTTCCCTCAGTAAAGCTCCTTTAAACCAAACCTGTTTTCCCTAATGTGGCCTTCTCAGTAAATAGGAGTAAAGAGGGTGAGGGATTCAATATTTGTGCAGTGGATGCCAGTGATGGGATGGAACTGCAATTAAAATGCTCTCCTGGCTATGTCTGTTAGCTGCTGTGAATGTCTTATGACTATGGGCTGCAGGGGTGGAGCTACACTCATGACGGTGCATATAGAGAACGTTCAGGGTGCCTATAGGTGCACATCAGCTTACAGTTCTAACTGTAAGATAGCCAAACCAGTCCCTAAGCGTTTTATCAGGTAGCCTTGCTGAGAATGAAGTGTAACAGGGCAAAACATGTTACAAGTGTGCAAAGAGTGGGCTCAACTATCATCACTCTAATGGGCTTCCATGCCTGAAGAGGGAGTAACTGTGTTGTTACATGTCTTACCTGAGGGCTGACAGACACCACTGGGATGCTCCAAGCTAATTCCTCTTTGAATAAGAATACATACATAAAACCAAAGCAAACCTTAATTTAAAAGCAAACTTGATGATTACCAGTCTGTTACATGTCTGGCCCACCTTAACTTTCTTTTCTCTATCTTTAGTCCGCTGCCTTTCTCATCTTTCCCCATGAGGTGCAGTGTCCTTATGTGAGTGTCTTTCAGCTTGTGATCCACAAGATTTCTGGGAATTCAAGTACCGCTTCTAAGGGGTCTGTGAAAGAAAAGCAATTTATATGTGCTGTGCTGTAATCTACATATGTGAAATTTCTGAAGAAGATAGCCTATCTGCATGCCCATTGGGGTGGGCAGGAAAGTAAGATGAAAGGTTTTTCTCATGGGAAGAAGCAGGGGATGTAAATCCTAATTTTGTGGTAGTTTTGTAATCTCTAGTGTCCTTTAGTTCATCTCAGTTTCAAAGAGGCATGCTGGCTAGTACTTTGTGGCTGGACTGAACCCTTCTATTTAATCCCTTTGAAGGACACGCCATTGTGTTTTCTTCCTTCTGGCCTGTGTTCTGGTAAAGTGCTACCATGGCCCATTCAGCCAGCATGTTAACCGTTGATCCTAATTTTGCTCAGCACCTCTAACCCCGTCAGAGCCTGTGACTGCATTTGTTTGTGGCAGCTGTATTGTAGAAACAGCTTCTTTCCCTGTTTATGCATTAACTCCAAGAAACATGACAGCCAGGAACAGTGGCTATAACAAAAACTTATGTGCATCTTTCCCTGTAGCTAGATCTTAACTTTTCCTTGCAAACCTCAGTAAACTCTACTTAGTTATCTCTGTTGCTGCAGAGGGAGAAAGAGACTTTGATTTTCGCCTTTTACCTGTGTATCCTCACCAATGAAGGATGCTGACCACATAGACAACATATCCATGTAGTGCATGTTTATGGTCTTACTGTTATTGATCCATGTCTTAGGCCTAGGGAAAATGAATTACTGATATTAGAGGCATATTAAAGCATTTTGTTAAAAATAGTGGACCTCTGGGTTCTTTGATAGATCTCCTTTTGGTTTTGTTTCTCTCCCAAAATATCTTGTGATTTTTTGCAGTCAAACAGAATAGTATCAGGTATTATGACATGTCTAGAATGCAATGCGCCTAACTGATTCTCCACAAGAATATCTACTCACACTTTTGTAGGTTTATGAAAGCGTACCTTAACTGATGCTGAATATCCACAGATACTGAGTGCTGTGTGTATAGAATAAAACTAAGGGATGGTTACACTGTGGAAGCTGATTAAAAATAGTCCTGATGGGAGCAAGTTTGTCTTTCAATGGTGACAGAACACACTAGTTTATATTAACGCACATAAGTTAAGAACATTAGTTGAGTTTAGATCAACAAATTGTAATGGAATCAGACAATAGCTGTTTTCTTTCTGGCTTGCACATACTTGTTAGATACTTGTTATTTAGGTCCTACTCTGGACAAGCAGAACTCAGTGCAGTAACACATTTCTTTTGGCTAGCTTTGCACTTCACCTGATGGATTCTGGAGGAGCACTAGCTTTCCCTCTTTAATACGTTTTCAAGAATGAGCAAACTATGGCTCACAAGATAAATATTTCCTGATGCATGGTTAGCCCAGAAGCCTTCAAGTTGAAGAGACCACCCAAAAGTGTCCCCCATAGGAGGCTCTAGGATCAACTTCAGCAGAAAGATGAGGAGTCAGCGCTTTCCCAGGGCATAATACACTCCAGTAGTACCTTGTGCCTTCTCCAAGCCATTGTCCATGACCTTGTGCCAGATTCTTAAAGTAAGCAGGATGGCCCAGGAGAGTAGTGCTGTGGAAACTCCTATGTATGCTGAGGATTTCCAGCTTGGTAGTTCTGCTGCTTTTCTGGTCCTGGTTCAGAGGCCACAGTGAAACACAGCCTTGTGTTTGTACGTAGATGCCCTACACTTTAGGATGTGCCAGTTCAGCAGCATCAGAAATAAATCAATAGGAGTTAAAAGGCACTTTTCTGAGTAAAGGAAAAAAATATCAGTCCACAAGAGATGACTCTTGAGTTGAAGAATTAAATACAAAGAATGAATAGGTATCACTGCAGCGTGGTCTCTTTGTTGAACATTATTGCATTTTGACATATGAGAGGATAGAGGAAAAACTAGTTAATTAAACTTTTTTGTTTAAAATAAGCAAGGGTGCACTCTCCTAATCCTGGGCAGAAATGCAGGTTTTGTCACTGGCTCTTGGGAATACATATTTAAATTGGAAAACCTAAAGCTTTTGGGTTCAGGTTTTGCAACATACCTCGGTTGGATTATGGATCTCTGTTTATGAAATCTGAAGTTGCAAACAATTGTTGTTGGTGCTTTTCTTTAAAGATTTGACTGCTTCCCCTTTTGTCTAGTTTTGCTTCTGTGTGTATCCTGTGTGTCCCTACTTTATTTCCATGTCTCTCACTTGCACCTAACATGTCTGTTATTAACATGTACTGTTAATACTGTAGACTTTATTTTCAGAGGGGCTGCACAAAACCAAAAGCAGCTGCCTTTGGCTTTGACTGGAATTCAACACCTCAGAAAATCAGGCACTAATGTTTTTCAGTTGGAAGACCAGATTCCCTTCTGTAAAATAATGCTTTTCATTTACAATTTAAAGATCTTCCAGTCTATGTAGGTTTTAAAATGCTGCGTACGCGCTACGTTCACACAGGAATCTGGCAGCCATTTCTAGGGAGCATTAAGCAACAAGATCTTGTAGTGAACAGCGGAATTATTTTTTATTTAGAGATTACATAACTCTGACAAAATGGAAACCAGCCCCCATGCTTCACTGTAGACCAGAACTTTCTCTTCCCAGATGGAGAATGACCTTTAATTGTGTCTGTTCCACCCCACATCCTCAGAAAACAAGGGCAGCTGCTTCACACATGAAGGGAAGCAGTGACTGAAGCAGCCATGTTGATCAAGGGTGGATGATGACTGAGGTAACCTTACAATAGCTACGTGAATTAAACTCCATCTATCAGTCAGGTCTGCGAGAATCTCCAGGCAAAAATAATTGATCCTAAATGTCACGAAATTAATTAGCCCCCGTGTGCCTCTGTCCCTTTAGTGGCCACTGCTTCAGCAATACTGATGCATCCAGAAAAGCAGCCTGTCATGGTTAACCCATGGGGGATCAAGCAAGGTTTGTTGGTAGCAGTGCAGAGAGTGACTCTGCAGTGGAGCTGCTCACTTAGCAGCAGACTGGGAGCTGATGGTGCCCTTTGGACTCAATCTGCTGGAGGGGAAGTTGCCATGTGGACTTCGTGTAACTGGAACTCACAGCAAAGCTAGAGATTCTGCCCTGAGTTAATTCATCAGTACTCCCATACCTGCTTTCCCAATAGTTGCCCCTCAAACTCTGGTACCACTTACGTTCCCCTGTCTTTCACTGCTTTTGTTCCAGCTTCTTTCCTAAATGTCCAGGTTTTTTATTCTCACTCCCTGCTCCTTTAATGTCTTCATGGTGCTGAGGGGGTGGGTAGGTGGGAGGTGCTGGGACCATTTCTGTGGAGCAGCTGTGATTGCTTCCCAAGGACATGTGGGATTTGGGAAAGATAGCAAGGCATGATTTTTTGCTGTACGCTGAAAGGTTTTCTCCATCAACCTGAAAAAGAACCTGAGAAGTGGTGAAAAGGTATAGAGTTGTCAGCCCCAAAACAAAAGCGTTCGCACAGTTGGGAAGTAACTGGACAGTGTCTGCGTCCTCTGATGAGCTGAGACAATTCCATTACCCACAACTTGCCGTAAATCAGCAAGTCCTCTGCTCTGAAACAGGCATTCAGTGTTTGCTCTGTTATTCCTGAAAGTTCGGGGCTCTTGGTCAGAGGAATTACTTCAGTGCAGTGACTGGCATGGAGTCACAGCAGCAGCAAAGACTTTATCATTTCTCTTGACAAACTCGTCACTGAACGCAGTCGTGCACTAAAATACAATTTTAAATATGAATTCACTTTGACTATGTTTATGTTAACTCTCTGTGAACAGTCAAGCAATTTACTTTTATTGACAAGAAAATCTGTAGAAAGTCAATGTCAAAGATACATATGTGTGCATTTAAGTAAACTAGTTTTAAGTTCTCATGCATAAGCATTCGGTTTTGAAGTGCTTACACATTCCCTCAGCCAAAGGAATGGAAACAATACAATGTGATTTATCTGACCAATCTAACCTAACCCAGACAGCTGCAGTGCAGGCTCTCCTGCTGGCTGTTATTTCCATGCCGGCAGAAGAAGAGGGTAGATGCCTCAGATGATTGCATTTCTGTTGTGAGCCGGTCCCTTGGCTTCTCTTACTGTGGACTCAGAAGCTAGAAAAAGCACAACCTGCCTCACAGGGTCAAAAGGAAAAAGAGTAGGAGCCCACTCAACCTGGTGCTCACTGAACAACTGCCTGTAGGCGGTGTTCACTAAATTTGGCCTTTTGTTTCTGTATTTAAGTATAAATATGTTGATAAGAAGCAATTTGCATACCGTGCTGGATATGAAATTTTCCCTGCCCCCAACTAATTCAAAACCATTAAAAGAACTGTGGGCAAGTTTCATGCAATAAGTAGCATATTAGGACAAAATGGTGAAAAATATGCTGACATTTGATGTCACAGTGCTGTTCTCATGTAACACGGGGAATGCATGATGTCATCACACATCACAGTCTCAAGCTATACCTGTGTAACACTCCTGTGTGAATATATTCCTATTAACAATTAAGAAGTTAAATACAAAGGCCTCATTAAAAAGGAAAAAAACAAATCAAATGCACCACTAAGAACCAACATCCAGATCACTGAAGGATATGCCAAAATGCCAGCAAAGCTACTGCCAAACATGAAGATGTCTAAATTCTTTCAGGGTTATATCTTTGCTGGCCAGAATGCCAGCAAAGCTCCTTGTCATCTTGAAGGTCTGCAGCTGAGCAGTTAAATCTTGGCTGCCAAAGGTAGCACAGCACGTAACCTGCAACACCTTGAGGAGAAAACTAGCATGGTACGAGCAGGATTCCTTTGCTCATCCCTCAGGTTTCTGTGATGCAGCAGAGATCCCTGCTCAGGATGCAGGCATGTTTTGTGCATGCTCATCCCTGTTGCCTTATCTGTTGGCAATACCACCTGGAAGCATGGATTATTTCATAGCTCCTTGTCCACGCTAGTTCTTGCCATCTCTCTTGTCTTTCCTCTATCTACACTCATAGGCAGGGACCGTCTGCCAAGAAATTGGGAGAAAGGGTAATCTGAGGACAGATCTTCTGTGTTTTCAAGGGGTGCATTTTGACTGAGGCGTGGATTTGGAACAAAATGGCGATCAGAGCACAATGCTCCTCAAATCATGCTTAATCAGCTCTGTTAGAATGATCTGCTTGCTGTCTAAAAGCGTGTTTTCAAACAAAGATCTCCCTTTTAAAACATACTGGTTTGAAAATAAAAAGTAGGGAGGTGTTGGTTTGGGTTTGTTTGGTTTTTTTGTTTAATTTTTAAAAAATTTTATTTATTTTTAAACCAGAAATCAAACCCAGATGGATCTATAAATTTGCATATATTGTGATTTTCAGCTTGTCACTGAACCTGCCCACCCTTTGGCATATTTCAGGCAAAACCCAAGTGCAGCCTGATGTGCCTGTTGCGGAGAAAGGACCTTTCCTGAGGTGGCGTCGGGGGGAAAGCAAGTGGTGGCGAGAGGGTAGCTGGATACACAAGGGGAGCTTCTGGTGGCCCTGTGAGGGCAGCAGCAACAGACATCTGCTGCACATGTTTTATTTATTTATTGTTTGGAATGGCCATGTGAGTGGCACGGTAAATCTCACACGTTTTCTCAATCTGTCCTCCTACCAGGTAGGATTGACAGCTGGAGAAAACCATATATTCCGAGTGCTAAATAGGTTATCCACCGTCCGTAAGAAAGAAAAGCAGTGAGCTTTACAACCATGCCTCCCAGCCGTGCCCTTGTTTTTGACTTTGCCACTGGCAAGGCTGAGTGCCTGACCCCTGCTAACGTGCGGTGCCTTTAATAAGGAGAGGGAGGGAAGTAATTTTATACTCAGCGTGTGAGTGATTCATGTTCTCAAAGGGGATAAAAATGTTATTAGAAAATTCTCCTGCCAAATGTGTGGCAAACGAAACCAATTTATTAATGCTGTGAAGCCAATGTGTGAAATTGGGATAAAAGGTGAGGTGCAGTCTCACCCCCGCGCTTACTGCAGCAGAATGTGCTGCAAGACAAAGGGCTCTTGTCCTGAGAAAGGGGACAAGTGCTGCTGTTCTGACCACAGGCACTACCAGCAAACAAACAAAACGTTTTCTGAAGCGCAGATGCACTTCAAAGTGTTGGGGTGGGAGATGCAAAAGTCTGAAAGAGCAGACCTTGATCATGAGCCATCAAACTGCTGCTTGAAGCCTGTAAAACATTGTCAGGACACCTTTGAAAATGCTTTTATTCTTTCCGTAGTTCAAGGCTTCCTCTTCATTTAGGGTTATTATTTATTTTATTATGTGTTAAGCAGTCTCAGTGTGCTCTGTGTTGAACAAGACACAAAACAAAACCAGTCCCAGGCCCCAGAATATTCCTAGTTTGAAATGAAGTCCACAAAAGCAAGGCACAGATTTGGAGCCCAGCAAGAGGCCCAGACATGGCCCATGCTTTTATACTAATGTATTTTACATGTGATAATGGTGAGGGTGACCATATGTTCATGAAGTACCTATAAAGCAGGTGCTGTACTATTGAAAGAAGCAGGGTGAGAGAAGTGTGTACTGAAGTGACTCCTAAAAGGTCAAGAGTCCTCTGCTTGGTGCCCTTATGCTGAAGAGGTCTGTGACTCTTCCTGCATTCTCCTAATTTTTGCTGTCTTTGCCAATGCCATGTTTGATATATCTGAACAAGACAGAAACAGCACGTATGGAGCTGTAAGCAGAATGTCTCCTCAGCTCTACATCTTTTTACCTCATATGCAAATAGCATCATCTCTCTATTTTCAGCACCTGGAAAACATCAGCATCAGGACAAAGGTCAATCAGACCCTGTCAGGGCAGAAATAAATATGGGGGGGAATTTCTGCCTTCTCCTGCCTCATCTTCTCCATAACAGAAACTACTCCTTCATCTAATGAACTTCCCATTATCATGTAAGTAGGCATGCTCAGTTCTTCTGGATTCCTTTCTCTTCCTGAACAGCCCCCAAAACATAGATACTAATAATTCCATTTCTTAGCTGCAGATATCTAGAAATCAGATTTTGATTTCACTGTGGCAATTATCTCCAGGGTGGTTTGTTGCATTATTTTATACCAAGAAACCAGGTTGAGGATTGTTCTGATCAATTTCTGGATAGCTATAACCCAGCCATTAGCTCACTTAGCCCATCCAAGCCCAATTTTCTGCTCACCTTTCGTTCAAGAAAGCACCATATTATCCCTCAGTCTCTGGCAATAAAGTAGAAGAGGTGATGTAAAGTCAAGCTTTGAACAAACATACACACAAAGAATGCGCTGCCGCATATCTTTTTTTTTTTTTTCATTTATTTAATAGACATTATCTCTAAATAAAGTTGTGCAGATTTAACTATTCCCAAAACTATGAAGATTTTTTATTTTTGCTTTTTTTTTTTTCTGTCTAGATTATACTAATGAATGTTGAACTGGTAAATTTATTCAGATAGGGAATTTCTTCAAGCTTCCCTCAGCTTCCCTTATGTCACTACTCTGCCTGCCATTGAACCAGCAAAGTCATTCCACAGATCTTGACATTATTTGTATTTTGTCTACAGCAGGGATAAATTAATTAGTTTCTGACATAATATTAACATTTTATTAGTGTAAGTTACACAGCGTGGTAGTGCAACCAGACCCAGAATCTAAATTACTTGTTGAGGTTAGTATAAAGTACCCAGAGTCATCTGTCTGGCGAATATCTCCATCTAGCTCTGTTTATGGCTGGAGTTGCAAGGCAAAGCCTACAGAATCTGTAGCCTGGTCCCTGTGCTCTGCATCATCAGATTACAGCATTCATCTTTTTTGCCATTACATACCAGTCCTTTGAAAAGTGACGTAACCGCAGCTGATTGTCAGGACACAGTATTCTGAAGCAGAGTCCAAAGTCTTTAACACATAAAACCCCACAAAAATTAAAACCTACCACTGACTGGCAGAAAAAAAGATTAAAACTCTATATATGCCTCAGAGTTCCCAGCTTCATGAGGCATCCTGTGTCATACTCATAATCCAAGCCCCACTGTGTTTTTACCTTCACAACCTGGCCATTGCTGTTTCAAGTTCCTGATTCCCATGTCTCTTAAATTTGTGGGTAAGTTTCTACATACTCTACATTTTAAGAGACTCAAAGCTTAATTTCAGTGTTTTTCTACCTTCTTTGAGGAAGCAACCTCAGAAATACCTGGCTGTGGGCTTACTCAGTTATAGCCAAGGAAACTTCTTGGGTACACTTTGAAACAGATTGAAGTACACACTTGCCTGAACTATGGAGGTACCTAGCATTTCTGTCTGATCAGCTGTTTCCATGTATTCTTTGGGCCCTTCAACAACATCAAGAACCCAGTACATTCAATCCATGGACTTTCCTAGAAGGGCCTTCAGAGCAAGTAGAATCTGTAGCTAACCTAGGCAAGGGATACCTGTGCCTAGATTAAAGTACAATGGATGGAACTGCATCTCAGAAGATGAATTCTGAGATGAATAGGCTGGTCAAACCGTCCTGCAACAATCTGTTAACCATATTCCCACCATTTTTTTCTTCTCTCTCATTAACATGAAATAATCAATACAACACCCAGCCATCAAGAAAGCCAGGAAATTGTCCCTTTTGGTAAAGGAAGAGAAGTCTTCTCCAAGGAATCCCTGAAGAGCATTGTGTTGCATTTCATGAGATCTAAGAGTTTACAGTCTAGTGCTAATTCTGGAAATGTGTTCCCTGAGCAGAGGCTGTTATTTTCACAGTTCCAGTTTGCACCTGTTATCTGAATTTGGTCATCCCTTGCTGAAGCCTATGATGGGTCAATGATTACAGAATAATATAGTCCAAATAGCAGTAAACACAACAGAAAACAAGTAACTCCATGAATTCTGGAATTAAGGGAATGTCATTGGCTTCTTGTGGTAGTTTAACTTTGGTGTCTAGTAATGACAATAAAGAACTGATACTCTTTCTCTAATTGGCTTCAAGAGTAATTTTCTGAGCGGATTCTCTGGGGTCAGTGAAGAGTTAAGCTTACCTTGCCATCTCCCCATCAGCAGGGAAGCACTGGCAAGGGCTCTCCTCAACAGGTAGTGACTGTCATGTCGACTATCTGGAGTTAAAATCTCTGAAATGGTCACTTGTGTCAGATATAGTTGAAACTGCCTAGCCTTTTCAAGCAACACTGTGAGAAGAAAGTATAGAAAGGAAAATATAGGCAAACTATCATGACAATCTTCCCCTTTGACAATCCACATGTCCTTATAAGCCTTGCTTCCTCAGGAAGTATTTTAGTTTACCCTCTGAGCAGCAAAACCACCCAACAGTCTTTTCTGCCACATTCTGGTATTTTTATATATTGCATGGAGACTTAACAAGCAAAATGATGGAAAGGACAATTGAAAGGTTTTTCATGTCACCTGTGCTGGTGTGTCAATCTTCTGGAGCTCTGCTGAAGTCACTGGATTTACTCTACATTTCCATTCATATGAGCAGATCAACATAGCCTCATTTGTGTTGTAGCTTACATTTTTAGGGAAGCATAAGAATTTCCATTTTGTATTACAATACTTCATTGGGAGCTGTTTATTATTATACCATGATTATCATATGGCCTAAGAGTTAGTGGACAGAGTCATCTCAATGTAGTTTTGTATTTCCCAGAGTCCCAGATCCTTGGACATCTCAGACACAGTGCTTTTAGCCAGTAGCAGTGCAGATGTGACTGAGCTGCAACAGCCTCCTGTTATTGCTTTACCATGTCAGCTGTGATTTATAGCGTATCATTTGCATTTGTTGTTGTTTGCAGCTATATGACAGCAGTGCTCTTCACAGTGTGCCAGAACTATATTTGGTCTTGGATGTTAGCATTTTCACAACAAGACTGTGTGATTTTGGCTGGGGCTACTTTGCATTCCTATGTATATGCATATGTATATGATAATGCTCATATACATACCCTCTTGTGCCTGCTACACTATTCTGTGAATCCGTTTGATGCTGATCATAGAATCACAGAAAAAAATGGCTTGGAGGGTGCCTTCCAGGGTCATCTAGTCCAACCACCCTGCAATAAGCAGGGCCATCTTCAACTAGGTCAGGTTGCTCAGAGCCCCATCCAACCTGGCCTTCAATGTTTCCAGGAATGGCACATCTACCACTTCTCTGGGCAACCTGTCCCAGTGCTTCACCACCTCCATTGTGAAAAATTTCTTCCTTATATCTATTCTTAATCTACCCTCTTTTACTTTAAAACCATTACCACTTGTCCTATTGCAACAGGTTCTGCTAACAAGTTTGCCTCCATCTTCCTTATAAGCCCTCTTTAAATACTGAAAGGCTAAAATAATGTCTCCCTGGAGCCTTCTGTTTTCCAGGCTGAACAATCCTAACTCCCTCAGCCTCTCTTCATAAGAGAGGTGCTCCAGCCCTCTGATCATTTTTGTGGTCTTCTTTTGAACCCGCTCCAACAGGTCCATGTCCTTTCAGATCTTGTGTGAGAAGCACAATTACTCTGATTAGGGAATTCCTCAAAAGGAAGTTCTGGGACATAGGCTGGCACTTCGTGTTGACATAAACCTGCTACCTACACAACGTGCAGTGCTTCAGCCATCAGGAGAGTTCATTACAGGGGCTGCTTTCTGCATGGAGCAGTAACTCTGAACTCCTTTGTATGTAATTTTCTGTAAACTGAAAGAAAGAAATTTTCTTTTGTCACAGTTTACTCTGATCATAACGCTTATCTGTAGGAAACCTAGTATTTGCACCTCACTAACTAGAAGTTTCAAAGTATTGAGACATTTTTGTATACTGTCCTCAGCAGGTTTGCCCTGCAGGGAAGGATAAGGTGAGAGCTGAGGGTGAGAGCTAGGTAGGTATGAGCTGAGACCTTGCTGACAAAGCAGCACAGTCCTACAGCACCCAAACAGGGTGAGCAGGGTAGGGCTAGTGAAGGTAACAGGGCTCAGCCAAGAATCCAGTGATTGCCACACAAGTTCATGGTGGCAGGGCAGGTACAAGGGGTACAAGGTCAAGCCAGAAGGTCACATTAATGAGTCAGGTTCAGGATTAGTGTCATACAAGGCTAGACACTGGCAGGGACCAAAGGAAAGCCCTATGCAATTCCTGATCAAAGGTGGGAGGTCTCTGACAAGGTATCTTATAACTCTTTCCATGGCATCTGATCCAAGTTACAAAGCTGTGTCATTCCAAAGCTGGTCTTGTTCCAGGTGGCTAAGCCCCTTGGATGGGGAGGGAAGAGGTTGCAGAACTGAGAAGCTACTGTTGCAAGGTTCTATCTGAAATAGTTCTTCTGTACCAAATAGCTGTTCAGGTTGCTCGTATTCACATTGTTTTGTTTTTACGTTCAACTTTTTAGTGCGTTCATCTCTGCAGTTGGGGGCTCACAGGGACCATCACAGTTCTGGTGCTTTCAGTATTTGAAGAAATAATGCTTTGATCAACAAATGTCTGCAGACAATGAAGATACAGATTTTTATGCATGTCCAGTATCCTGGGGGAGCATGGCGAGCTTTAGCACATCCACTCTCTGTGGACCAGACCCTTCTGGCTTTGAAAGACAACCCAGAATTACAGAATGTTTTTCCTTATCGACTCAAATGATACATCTTTGTTTGGAGTATATTCTGGGCTGCTCATCTGTATGAAAAACATTCACTTGACTTTCTGCTGGTTCTAGAATGCTAGTTCCCAAAACAAGGTCATCTCAGGCAGCAAGGACTAAGCAACATTAGAAATAGTTGTCTGGAACAACGGTAAGACAGGAAAATGAGGCAGATTCGGTAAGTGTTCCTTAGTCTTACGTTTCATTGAAATTGTAGGTAATGCGTTTACCCAAACACAAGGCAACTTTGAATGGAAGACAGTATTTTCTCTGTGAATCTCCTCTCCTCTCCTCTCCTCTCCACTCC
>VZTM01022472.1:4075-25442 GCA_013400555.1 Jacana jacana
TCTCCTTGTCATCTGTACTTCTCCAGCTTTCGGTCCAGCTTTCTGATTTCCTGAGGGAATGCACGTCTGGAGAGGCCGTTTCATACATAAAGCTCCAAGTCTCTTGCAGTAATAGTTGGTGATCTGGGAAGCCATCTTCTGCTTTGAGCAGGAGGTTGGACAGAATGACCTCCTGAATTACCCTGCACAGTTCCTTACAAAGAAAGGAATTGAGACACAGCCTTTTGGACATATATAAGCACATAAAAGTCAGTAGTCCTGCTGTCCTGGAGGTATTTCTTTGTTCCTGCCTGAAATACTCCTTCAGCTTAACAGTAATGTTAACTATGAAATATGCTCTTGGTGCAAGGATCAGGAATCTTTAATGTACTTTTCTTATCGAGGTCTCCACGTTATAAGAAGTTGAAAGCCCTGAGTGGTTACAGTGCTAAAAGTCATGTGTGCCTGCTAAAGCCGAGATCAAACTGGAGACAAAGGGACAGTTGGTTTTCAGTCTGCAGAATGGGCAATGGACTGATGGTAACGTGTTGTCCTTGAGTGGAAGGGCTTCCCTGGTGTACCTGAAGAGCAGGCACACAAAGATCTAAGGGTGGAATGGGGCTTCATAAGAAATGCTCATTAGGTTCATCTGGTGGAAACGGATGACTTGTGGCATGGGAAACGCTTCTCAGCAGCGTTGATGATTTGTTGCCTGTCTGTAACTAGGCTACTGCAGCTTCTTCAACAAATTGCTCCACACTTGTCTAAGGATCACCATAGCTGTTGGATGACAGGATTTTTTTGAGTTGGCAAATCTCTGAAGGAGAATTTGCTGTGCTTTAAGAACTTGAGATTCTACTTAAGTCTCTCTTACTCCACAACAACTGTCCTACAAATCTCATGAGCCTCTCCCACCTCTGTCAGAAGTGGTCAGTGTGGAAGAGTTCATAAAGTACCATTTACCATTTGTGTTGCAGCAATTTGAGATGCAGCAAAGTGTTCTCTGAAAGCTGTAGCTGTAACAATGGACCTTTGTTTGCTCAGCCCTTAAAAGAATTTTCTTACTTCTTGCCAGAAGGCACCACACAGTAGTGCAGGGGATTAGGTCATTTCCTTCCCTCCTCTTCCTGCAGATTATTTGATTAACACTTCTATTGTATGCTCTAATTAGCATGTTTTTGGCTTCAGGCTGCTTTCCCCCACGCCATAACCTCCTTAAAACACTGTAGTATGACTTTATTAACTGTATAACATGGGAACTGCTTGCTCAGAGGTTACATGTGGCATAACACAATGGAAGTTTAACGTGGCTGGTGAGCGGTAAGCTCCCCTCCTTTCTTCTTCCCCTATGCACCTGGGGCTGGACTTCTGAGTACTCTCTAACTGCATTCAGACTTTTCAACACATTAAGTATTTGGGGGTTTGGGGCATCGTTTGCTTTGATCAGAGTTCAGCCACTGACTTGGTGAGAAACCAGGCTAAGGTGGGGTATAGCGTGTGTTCAGTCTTCTGTATCGAGTGTACGAATCTGCTTCCCCCTTGGGAACGCTACAGATCCTGTTCTTCCATGGTTTTGCTCTCTTTTCTCAGTGTTTTCTTCAGTATCCTTTCCTCTGCACCCTGCATGCAGCAATTCCAAGCACTCATCCTATGGGGGGTTTTTATCCCGCTGCCTATTTTGTTCAATAAAAATACCAACAGGGACATGATTAAAAGGTGTGTCTTGAAATTTAGGGATGATAAACTGATCAGGTTAAGTTTGAGGAGTTTGCTACTTGGGCTTCTTGGCTGTCTGCACGCTAGGGGACATAGCATTGTCCTTTGCCCATATCTGCATGGCTGTCTTTTTGACTGCTAGAGCTAGAAACGCATTCCTCTTCAAAGCTCATTTTGAATGTCAACATGAAATCACGTAATTATATCAAACTGTACAGCATCTGCTCGTGAGTCAGATAGAAGAACATGACGATACAGCCCTTTATTTCTTTAACAACTTCAAGGAAAGAACCTCCCCTGCAGTTAAGCATCACTTCATGAAATTAGCAGTGATATCTTAGGCTACAGATTTCATTGTTTTAGTCTGGCATGGTTGGCAGTATTTCTGTTCCAGAAAAAAAACCTCTGATAGCTTGCCTAGCGACAGCACGCTTCCAGTTCTCGAGGCAGAACACGGGTCTTGTGTGCAGGAAATCATTAAAGCCTCCTCTTAATAAAAGTGAGGGACAATGTTGACACAGGACCAGGTGAGTAGAGCATGGCTGTGAGCAGAAGGGCAGGGAAACAAAGTAGTTGGAGTAGTTGGAGGTTCAGAGGCAGCAGTGTGGCTGAGGGCAAAAAAACCTAAAAAAACCTGCTTTAAGACAAGGACAATGAGCTATGAAAGAAAGCATTATGTGCTGCATTTGTCCATTACCAGAAGACTCCACTCCAGAATACCTTGGGTCACTAATAGGAAGGCAGTTGGCATGCAGAGATAAGGATTGTTATCTGTGGCAGGCTGGGTTGGGCAATAGAAGGCATTTCCACCTCCAGTTGCTTATTCTGTAACCTTTTGTGTGGCTGCAGCATAAAGTAATCCACAGGTTTATTCATCTGGACTCTGAACAGTGGCATCTGTAAGAAGAGTAAATAAAGGAGCTCTAGAGCAAATTAGTCTTAAGTTCTTCTCTTCAGACTTCATGCTTCTGAAATAGTACAACTGGAGTGTTATGGCCTGTGGGAAGAGAGCAGTGCCACCTAGAAGTGGCCGTACCAATGGGACTTATCGCTGCTGTTAAATACCTGAATACAGAGCACTGTATTCACAAGTTTGTACTCTTGTGGTCATATCTGTGTGTTAAATGATATTAATACAGGCCTGATGTAGTTGTGTTTGTTGGGCTTTTTTCTTAGAAAGAAACTGCCCCGCAAACCCTTATTCCTGCCTGAAACAGTTTTAAAGCTGTTAAATTTGTATAGGCTAGGATGAAATATAAAGTATTTGAAAGTAATGGGGGAGGTGGGATTAGGTGATGCTTCCACCATAGTGAATGGTGCCAATTTAAGGTTCTGAAGCTACCAGTGCAAAAGCTATATTTGCATGCTGGTAAAGTGAGGGCCTTGATGTTTGTGGGGGTTTTTTTGGCAAGGAGGAGGGCTCAGCTTTAATCTCAACATGTGTTTTGATGAGTCTCTGGCTTTAATGATGACATTCATGCAGGAGGTTCCCATCCCCTCACTTGCATTGCCATAGAGGGCTTACAGAATAACCCACAAACAGATTAGCGAAATGATTTGGGTTAAAACAGTTAGGGATAGCCTGTTGTGTTTTGGTTTTTCTTAAGGTCATTACTAGCCCAGGAATCTGACAACTGTGGTAATGACCATGCTGTCTGAGATAATTACTCAGTGGCGTGTCCTCTTTGGTGGCCAGAAGCCTAGAGAAGAACAGGAACAGGGAGCAGATGTACATTGGGGCTTCTCCAGGTTCTTCTCAGTGTTCAGCAAGCTGAGGCTCAATCACTTCTGTGGAGCAGAGAGATCTTTGTGCATAGTAATCTCTGATAGGAGTGGGGTTGGGCGGAAAACCCTGTCTTTGAGCCTATGTGCAATTTTATTACCCAGAATTTCCTATGGCAAGGAGTTCTGCCCCTGAGTTTTTCAGGTAGGTGGCAAGGTCAGGTAACAGCACAGCCTTAAAAGTATTAGGTAGGAGAAGGCTGGCTGTGGGGTTCAGGCCAAGGAGATAGAAAACAGGTAAGTGTTCACCTTGTTCTCAGCACTGAAAGCTTACTTAATTGGAATTGCAACTTGTGCCATGTTAGCGTACATCCTGAGCACGAGTCCTGTGAGGAGTGGCTGAGGGAGCTGGGGGTGTTCAACCTGGAGAAAAGGAGGCCTTCTTGCTCTCTACAGCTCCATGAAAGGAGGGTGATAGGACAAGAGGAAATGGCCTAAAGTTGCACCAAGAGAAGTTCAGCATCACAGAATCATGGAATTGTCAGAGTTTGAAGGGACCTCTAGAGATCATCTAGTTCAACTCCCCTGCTAAAGCAGGATTGCCTAGAGCACATTACTCAATTTCTTCACCAAAAGGGTTGTCAAGCATTGGAACAGGCTGCCCAAGGAAGTGGTAGAGTCACCATCCCTGGAGGTGTTTAAAAGCTGTGTAGATGTGGTGCTGAGGGACATGGTTCAGTGGTGGCTCTGGCAGTGTTGGGCTAATGGTTGGATGCAATGATCTTGAAGGTCCCTTCCAACCAAGCAGATTCTGTGGCATTATGAACAAGTAGGTTTGGTAGTGCTGCTGAGTAACACACCTGCCCGTCTCACTGTTGGTTCTGCTGGTACTAGTGCGTGCTATGAGCTGAACTGGAAAATGGATCCAACTGAAAACCACCTGAGCAGGTAAATGAGCTTTCAAAAGTGTGGATGGATTAGAGAAATCAGTTCATGGAGTTGCACTTGCAAAATCGAGGTGGGAAGCTGAGGAACGAACAGCTGAAATGGGGAGCAGTAGTTGCCTGCAGAAGTTGGAGGTGTCAACTGTCAGCCTGCATTGACATGGCTTGAACCAGGATAGCCATGAACACCTTCTTGGCCCTTTACAACTGTAGTGTAAAACTTGATGTAAAGGTTGAGTTACTGCCTTGTATCGTGCTTGCAGCAGCCCTGGAGTGTTTGCATGATGGGTTCTAAGAGGCAGTGGTAACTTGGAAGCCGTGGTAACTTGATCACCATTTTCTGGCTCAGACATTTCAATTGTCCCACCCACCAGCTTGATGCAGTGATTTCCATGTTGGTGGAATAAAAGCTGAGCTCAGAAACTGGTCTGGCGCCTGCAGGTTTGCCTTTCTGAACGCACATCCTACAGGAGCAAGCTGTTAAAGAGTCTGGGAGTCTGATACAGGTGGGCTCTGCAGGTATGTCCTGTGTCCAGTTCTGTGGTGTTAGTGAAATCAGGGATAGCGATGCCTCAAGAAGTTCTGGTTTAATTCTTACTGTATTAATTCTTACTTTTTGCGTGGGAGGTGAGGAAAACTAGCTGGGCTAATAAGTAATGATTAAAAAAAAAAGGGAGAGAGAAGGTATTGCATGCATGGGTACAGTTATGTAAGGTAAGCAGAGAAGGAAATAGATCAGCGTTTCTCCAAGAAGCTCATCCCCGGAGCTGCTGGGGAGTTGGATGGTAGGATCCTTCTCAACACACCCTCCGCTTCCTTTTTTCCTTATTGGGGCTGGAGATGGATAGATTTCTGGAGGAGCTGAGCAGGATACGGGCTTTGCCTGCAGCCAATGGAGTCTGTCTTGGCAGTGTTTACCCCGCTGATGCAAGGCAGAGCCAGCCCCTCTCCTGTCAGAAGGAGCTACCCACTGCTTAAGTAAAAGCACAGGGAACAGAGGCATTCACTCTAGTCTGGCAGTTGCTGAGGGTTTTAAAGGAGTTGATGGATTTCAGCTGGTTTTAAACAAGCTCAAAGGAGTGGTTTGATTCCTATTTTTTCTTTTCTACTGCGTAGAAATTCTGAAAGGATAAAAAGATACCGGTAAGTGCTCTGCATGCCATCACATTTCCCTTCTAGTGTTGTTGGTTCAGTCTCTTTTCTAAAACCCTTCTCGGTGTCAGTGTTTTTCAGTGAGAAGTTGAAGATAGTTCAGTGATGTGGTCAGGAGTGAACCTGAGAACAGGCAGTGTTTCTTCCACCTAAAAGAAGAGACATTGAAAGCGTGTAGTATAATAACTGCTTCTTGTTTGTGAGAAGTGTCAGTTGCTTCTCATTTACAGGGTGCAGAGCAAAGATGCCTTGAAACTGTCATTTCCTAACAAAATACCAAAGAGGATGTCTCATAGAGCCATTAAATGTGTTGTCTAAACAAAAAGAGGGCTTCAAATCTAACTCCTGTTTTTGCAAGATGATACAGTATGCTGTGTGAAAAGGCTTTAGTGTAATGCAAGCCTATTTAGCAGGTACTTTGGTACATAAACCACCTCATCGGGAAGTCAGAGGCTTATAAAAAGCAGAAGCAGTAAGGTTCATATCTGTAGACCAAGAGGTCATGGTGGTTTTCTGCAAGCAGGGGGTCCCTGGCTATATGTTCTAGCTCAGGTGCATCAGGCAGTAGATCTGCCTGGGCTCAGTCATCAGAGCACAAAATCTCTGATTTGCATAGCAGCCCTTCTAAAAGTAAAATACCTCCATGTAGGGTATGAGCTCCTAATCTTTATAGATACATCTATAAATTGTGCTTCTGTCACTGTCTTACAGTGAAAGTTAGAACTGCCTATTTTTAAGGTAATGATGTGTCTGAAGGCAGTAAAGGGCATCATTGTAAAGGATCCTGACTGCAAAGTTCTGTGTATCAGAACCATCCTTTTGCATGTTGTACCGGTAGTGTACGAAGTGTTTTGGTTTTGTTTCACAGAATCTCAATCTGTGTCTCAGCTTTCAGAACCATAGTCATGCAGGAAGCAGAGTCCTTATTGCTCACACAAGTGTAGATCAAGGCTTGTACTTTGGCGAGGCACTCTCTAAAGGTACAGATAGTGCTGTTATGACTAACAAACACTCAATTGTCTATCAACGGGCCTCTGCCTTACTGTTTTATGGCTTCATGTGTTGCAGGTTGTATAAATAATCTTCATTTGACAATCTGAGCATGGAATCAAAGCTATCCCCTTTTTAACAAAACATGCAGAGTTTGCGATCCTGGCCCAGGTGCAAGTAGGGCCAGAAGCTCATGTAGAAAGCTGCAGATTCATCTTCTTAAAGTAGCTGGTGTGAATAACTTTCACAGGTGGCTCAGCTGATTGAGTGAGTCCAACCTGCAGTGTGTGGGACCTGGTGCTGCGGGGGCAGCCGGCGGAGGAGCTCTGCCTCCTGTGAGGATGTGCGCTTCGTCACTGGTGTATCCCAGCGCTGACGTGGAGGACATAGGTGGTAAGGGGGTGTAAGGCTGCATGTAAACGTTGTGGGCTCACTGGTGAAGAACTTTCTCGGCTAATTAAGGTTATGGATAATATTGCAGTGGCAGCTTTAAAATAGACACCTTGTGCTAAGATGAATGTTTTCGGCTTCCCACACACAGTCTGAATTACATCATTTATAACCTGTAGGAGGTTATCGTGGCTTCCTCAGGGGAAGATCAGCTGTTACTTTTTGTAACTGAAAAAAATGCTGGATGATTTTATTTAATTGTGGGTTTTTTTTTTTCAGATAATATTTTCAGAATTTGTTTTTGTCAGTCTGAGTGGATTGTTAGCAGTTATGTAAATCTTCCAGGTTTAACGCACCAGGCCACATTCTTATCCCTTCAATAGCAGTTCAGAATGACAGGACTGAAGTTAGCAGAGGTCTGATGGAAATCGGGCCCCTACCCTTAGATGGTTTTTATCCATCTTCTGAACAGGAACACTATTTTTGAGTACTGTCATAAAGTACAGACTCTCATATAGATGCCTATAATAGAAGTCTTGCTGTAAAACACTTGCCTCGTTCATCAAACAAGGATGCTTGGCCTCACACTCCTGTTCCTGTCTTCCCTAAAATTGCTGAGAACTTCTTAGACTTGCTTCTGATGCTGAAACAAGGACTTCAAGCAGGACAATGGATGCTAAGCCAACTAAAACTGCTGTTTCCTAGCCTGGAAAAAGTTAGCTGTGGCCTTGGGCAGAGCAGGAGGTTTGCTCTTACATATCAAGTTAGTGCCTCTTTGGAAGTGTCTACAGGCAACGTGTGGGGTTTTTTTGTTTGTTTGGTTTTGGTTTTTGTTTTTGTTTTTTTTTATGGTGACCCTGTTTTTTTGTGTGTGACTCTTGTATGACTTATTTCCAGGATCACCAGCCTACTAATGGCAGATGTTCATGGTAAAAAGATGCTTTCATTCTGTTTCTGAGAACGAAAAAACCCTCTATTGAGATTTTACAGATGTTGTCAAGGCACAGTAGTAGATAGTTGTTTGCATTGTTCTATGCTGGGTACCCTGTTCAGGAGAGACTGCTTGCTCATTCCAGAGCTTGGCCTTGTTGTCTTATTTTCAGTGCTTTTATATCATAAGATACTCTTACATGCACAGTTGGATGACTAAGCTTATTCAGAGGTTATAAAAGAAAAGGCAAACAGTGTAGACTAAGGAAAGAATAAGCCATACAAAAGCAAAAGCCTGGACCAATTTTCCAGTCCCACAGCTTTTGCTTTCTTTTTTTTTTTCACTGGTGAACAACTCCATTTTCTAGAAAGGAGACTATGAATTATCCTTACTTAGAAAGATAAAGTAGGGCTACTGATCTAAAGTGACAATGTAATTCCAATACATAAGAGGTGCATTGCTATACCGTGACTGGGCATCTGTAGTGACAGAGGCAAGGTGTAGACACTATCTCAGAAGTGTAATATAAAATTTGCAGAACTCAAAGTTCCAGGTATGTGCATGAAGGGAAATGTAAGCTTGTTGTTAATTGGAAACTGAGGAAGTGTGAAAACTGGCTGATAAACACATACTGTTCTGCGTGTTCTTTTTACCCAAGTGGTTGCTTCACCTGGGTAAAATAAAAATAAAACCCTATTTTAATAAAACCCACCAAAGAGATTGCTAGGAAAAACAGTTAAAGGAGAGTAACTTCCCACTGGTGATTTAACCATCATGTAAAAGAAAGTGATTTATAGAATCATAGAATAGTTAGGGTTGAAATCTCAGTCTGTGTCTCAGCTTTCAGAAAGGTAGTGATGCAAGAAGCCAATTCCCTTATTGCTCACAGTAGTGTGGATCAGCAGGAACGTCTTTGCTATTGGTTGTGAAATCTGGCAACCTGGATTCACGCAAGCAGGCGTTCTGCTGGGAATTACTTTGATTTTGGGTGGGTTTTTTTACTTTTTTCGCATTACTTAGCATCTCTTCCTTCTTCCATGCTTGCAAATACCTTCATCTTGAGAGACTAGAATTCTGCATGGATCCTTTGTGGCTCACAGTGACTTTAACTTTGATATTCTGGTCCTTTAAATCTTGGAAGTCAAGATCTTTGCCTTTGAAGGGATGAGATGTAACAGTAGCAGAGAATATACAGTGCTGAATTACTTTGTGTGTGTGTATGTTCTGAGGAGTCTGGTGTCTGATCTTACAGCTGCAAGATTGGAAACTGGAGTATTAAGAGCTTAAATGTGTAAATGGATGTTGGCAAACTGAGGTCCTGCTTGTGTTTTGTCAGATAACTACACTATTGAATGTGAATTCTTGGTTTGAAGAGCAGAATGGGGTTTTGAATCCAAATAAAGCTATAGATGGTAATATGTAAATCTCAGGATGAAATTTTCTTCCACTGATAATGGAGTTCTCATAATCCATGTCTAACTGATCAAAAGCGCACCTAAGGTGCATATTTCAGTTGCTTGATGAAATTTTGTGTTGAGTTTCCTAAAATTAGTTGGATTCTGAGGATAATTTAAGTTGGGAGATTGTCTGGTCCCGTCTTCCTACTCGGAAGTGGGACTGACAGCCTTTGATCAGGGCCACATACAGCTGAGGTTTGGGTATCTCTGAGGATGGAGATCCCACAAACTCTTTGCATTGTTTTTTTTTTCCCCCTAATAGCTCATTGGGATTTTTGTTTTATGCTTTATTTCTAAAAGCCAAAAAAATCCAAACCTTAGAATATGTAGACGCAGAACATAAAGAAGATAATGTATAAACAGGGAGGAATATATCCAATTTTTGCATCTGAATCAGCATATTTTTTATTTTAATGTACTCATTGACAGAGGACTTCTTTTTATACTGTGAAAGTGTGGGGGTTTTATGCAGTATTTTAGCGAAGGGCTAGTCTGGCACTAGCTACGGTTGCTAGCAGCCTATAATACTGGCTCTGTGTTTAGAAAATGATGGTAATTTATTACAAAGAGACTTTTATTCTAGTATTTTTAGCTTGCAGTCGAGTGTTTAATGAATCTCTGCTTGGGCTCATTGAATTCGTGTTCTCCCTTCCCCCTGCCTCATTTTAACCATTAAGGTACTGCTATTCTTGCTGCAATTCCGAAAAGCTGCATTTGGTCTACTAAATAGCAAACTCATTCACAAGTTGCTGTGCCTCAGAGCAAATGCTTCCTGAAGACTTTCTGTAGAAGCCACCAAGGACTAGTTTTGTATGAGTCTCGTGATTAGAAAAGGCAGCTGAATGATTGAGGATGACTGGCGAGCTAAAGCTGATAGTTCAAAACCAACCCAAAATTCAGTGTATTTCGAGGTGCCCCACTGAAAATAGCATGTTCAGTGAAAGCAGGCAGACTCTTCAACTTTTCATCTGCTCTGAAGGACGGTTTGCTGGGCCTTCCCGGAGAGTAATCTGCCTCCAGATTCAGAGACTGGTGTGTGAGTGTGACAGGACAATATACAGCTTCTCCTTCTAACCCAAATGGAATCGGAAATCTCTGCTTTGCCTTCTGCCATTGAAGTCCTTGCCTTGTGTCACTCAAATGAATAAGAAGGTTTGTGAGAAAGTGGGATTTCCATTAAAAAACCAAAAAGGTTTGTTTTTTTTTTTTCTGTTAGATGTTAGTTCTTTCCTCTCCCACAAAACTGTTGCACGTGACAGTATTGTGCAGGCTACCTTCCACGAGCTTTCTCTGGGCTCCAGAGGAACCAGTCTTAAGAATAAAAATGCATTGCTTGCCTATGAGCTCATCCTCTTCCAGTTTCCTATTTTTGAGACTAAAAGGCCCGTAACTGGTACCCATCAGGGTTTTCTGCTGACTGCAAATCAGTTGTGCTCGCCTCCTACCCTGTCAGGTCATGCCTTTCTGAAACTGTTCTGTCTGCCTTGCAAGTTGCTTTACTCACAAAATCTATGATTGTATTGTATAATACAGGGGTGTGCAGAGAATTTTCAGGCACTGGTCTCTTTCCTGTAGCAGCAGCAGCACAGATCTTGAGGTGAAAATTTGCTGCTACCAGCAAATCTATGATTTGCAAAGATCTATGGTTTTTGGAGAATGTAGGATAGGGTGGGATCTCATTAACACCTCATTCCCCATCACTGTGGGAAGGGGCTTGGAGCAGTCAGTTGTTCAGAGCCTGCTTCAGTGGCCAGAGGTGCTGCTGCAAAGTGGCAAAAAGCAAACTTGCCCTTGTTTTGCTTGAGCAGTCAGTTGCGTAATTGTGTACTGGTACTACAGGGCCAAGTTGTCTTTGTAATGTTTTTAATTAGCCTTTCCTCACACTTTTAAGAAGTCTCTTCTAGTATTCTAGGAGCAAAAACTGGACAGGTTATATATTCTTCTGTGGCACGTTAGACTCTTGTGGGAGAACACTCAAGTTTTATTTGCAGACGTTAAATGTCACTTGGACTAGGCTTTGGGACCTCACTGGAAGAATATAATTAATCTGCTATTTCTGGAAATGCAATGAGTCTTCCTTTTTTCACGTATAGTGCATCAGGCAGATCATACCGGGTGAGAAGTAGCGTTGTGTGGGCTTGATTTGAAGTTACAGGCTTTTAGTAACTGTGAGAGTGATGTGTACAGCTCACAAATGTTCTGAGACATATTTTAAAAAAAATCTAAGTTCAGGTGTTGAAGCCATGCCTGTGAAGATGTAGGAGCAAGCTTTTACTGATAGTGGCTTTAGAAGGCTGGCTCTTGAACCGTCCATAAGTAAGAAGCAGGTTTCCATCGTATGTGATGATCCCAAAATAAATTTGGCTGGATTTCTTTAAATGTGAAACAAAAATGTATTGGGTGTGGGGTGGGGATGTGTTTGAGTGTTAAGTGTTGGATGTTTTTCTTTGAATTAAGATGTTCTAGTTCACTTCTTCCCTTGCTGAAGTCTGTCACTTAAAGCTGTTGGCCCCTCTCACTGCTTCTGCTCAGCTGCCTCCAGAGGAGGTTACCGGCCACCTCTTCACCAACCTCTTCAGAGTAATTTTTCACTTTTCATGAGTAACTACTTTTAATGAGACTCAGAAGCTGAGTCTGTGACTGGGAGATGTGCTTTCCGTGAAATTGTGCACTTGGGTGAGCAGAGAAGTTATGCCAAATACTTTCTTGTACTAGTGGCAAAAGTTAAGGTGGGAAGACAAGCATTAAAAATAACTTTCTCTAAGTGAATGAATTAGCTCTTTTTTTAAACACCATAATGTTGGGTGGATACTATTAAAATCTTTTTTTCCTTTTCTTTTTAATTCTGCCATAGTATTTACTAGTCCTATGCTATTTCCTGATGGGCGGTGCTATAGATACCATAGCAGCATTTCTTCTGAATTGTTAAATGCCAGTTCAAAGGATAATCAAAAGAAATGTGAAGTTTTGAGTGTGAAATGCAATGGCTAAGATGAAATGAGTTGTATGTGAAGACAACTGAAGTGTAGGAGAGAGGCTGCTGAGGAGATCAGTATTCAAGTACAAAATAGTTAATCATTTGGGGAGAAGGTTAAAATATTAGGAGCTGTTTTTAGAAGACAATATGTAAGTAATTGTAATGCAAGATGATTTTAAAATAAAGCAAAACAAGAAATGCTGAAGTTGATGGTAGCAATATTTCATAGTAAGTATTTTTATATCGCCATATTTATATGCAGATAAATATTTAATACTTATTTAAGTAGAAATACTTCAGAAGGGAAATCTGGCTATAGAACTGAGCGCTGCAAAGCACTGAGTAGTTGAGTATTAATGGCAGTAAACTGCAGTGTCTTCAAAGGCACGTGGTTTTGGAGAATGGCTGGTGGTGTGTGCTCCAAGGTGGGGTGAGATGCTAGGAGGGGAGGAGTGCCCCAGGTGGCTACAGCAGACAAGAAAACTGTGAACACAGTTAATGTTGTGGGGCTCTGTTGTTTATCAGATGGGACAATCTTGACTTCAATGTGTTATGGCCACTGGCACGAGAGGAGTTTAGGGTCCCATCTTTATATGTTTTGCTTTAAATTCTCAATTTTAGAATTTCAAAGGCAAAACCTTGGGTCGCCAGTATTGCTGCCTACTGATAATGCATGCTGCTTCCTATGTCACAAAAGTGTATTGGTGCAACTGTTGTGTAGATAAGACACACTTGCTATAGTCTAAGAATACCCATAACAACTTGAGACAATTATTCTTTCACCCCACAACCACTCCCTGCCCAAGAGGGGAATTGGGGAGACACAAGGAAACATGAGGGTTGAAATAATATAAATAGCTTGAATAGAATAAGACTAAATACTAAAGAACTAGTGTTTATCCTGATGCCAGTATAAAAAACACAAGGACCATACCCAGCTCATTCTGCCAGCAGAAGCTGTTCCCTTCTAGCAGGGACAGCCTATGTAGGACACTGCGAGCACTGTGGCTGCAGGAAGAAGGGAAGGGCTAAGGTCTCTGGCACTGGGGCAAGGAGTTCTTAGGAGAGCAGCCATCAAGGGAGAGAGAGCACTCCTCAGCAAACTTTCTAATTTATTTGGAATGTGGTGTTCATGGTATGAAATAATCCTGTTGGCAGCTTGGGTCAAGTGCCTGGGTCTTGCTCCTTCTCATCCCGGCACCTGGCAGGGCTCAAAACCACTGAGGCCGTGAATCCCACAGAGCCTGGCTGGCTGTAAAGTAAATATTTTCACAAATTCAGACACCAGAGTCTTGTAAAAGTGTGGTTTTCCCCAGCACTAGAAGAGAAACTAGTCCTGTGCTGCTCAACCCAGGACAACATTTCCTGGTAGTTCTGTGCCAATCAGGTTTATGACACTGTGTTTGTACATCCAGCAGTGGGTCAGAGTACTGCTGATAGTGGTGTACCACTGTGGTGCTAACCACAGAGACAGTCTCAGGTTAACTTATCCCAAGCATTGTGAAATCTACAGCACCCAGACTTGAGAGCAAAGCAGAAGAGCTTTTGAAAATGAAGGAGAAATTAAAGGAAAAAAGCAAAGTGTTAGCTTAGCCTCCTGGTTGTGTTGGGCCGGTGTCCCATGAAGTTTGGAAGAGCGCAAGATGTCACTGTGTGTATTTGTGTGAAGCCCTCCCAGATATGTAGGATATTGTGTAAGAGCACAGCGAAGGAGCACGTTGAATTTGCAGATAGCACTATGAGCTAGTTGCCGGTGGGGATCAACGTATCCGTGCTGAAAAGAAAATCCCTAGATTGAGAAAAGATGTTGAAGGCCAAGCTCCTCTGTGAAGGAGCGAAGATGACAAGCAAAGAGGAGAGGGTGGAGATCAGGTCGGTAAAGGAATTGTTGCAGCAGCTTGTGAACAAATATGAGCAGGGTGAGAAGCACGGCCACATCCTTTCCTCTGACCTTTGTACAGAAGGTAGGCTAGACAAAATCTGCATTATGGTGTCTTTTCAGCAAATACCTGTGGTCTGGTTGAGGGAGAAGAAAATGGAGGTTCAACTTTGCAGTTATGGGATACTTTTGCTACAGGAGATGGGTCATGGATGGGTATACTGCATACCCAAACTTGATACCAGGTTGTCATGGGACTTCCTTCTGCAAGTCCAGAAATTGGAAAAACTTGGAAAGCTCTGAATCAGGTATTTGCCATGAAAACTTCTACCTCTCTAGCTAATGGACTGGTGTCTTGCTTTGGTTGGTTGTTTTTTGTTTTTCTTTACATTTAATCCCTTTCTGACTCTATTTCTTGATAGTTGAACTAAACACACAAATGAAGGTATATACTATTTATACTAAAAACTAGCAGGAAGGAAAACAACTGGATATTTCATCAAGGCCATACTAGAGTTTTTCTAAATGCACTTCTGGGTTTTTTGTGATCTGGGAGTTCTTCCAGGCAATTCAACCTTAATTGATGTGGTTTTCAGTGGATGTTTTAAAAATTACTTCAGGCAAAACCAAAATACAGAAAAGCAAAATATTGTGCCTACTGTATCAGGTGTGGGGGGTTGTGTAATTGATGGATTGGAGTCTTTTCTCTTACTCTTACCTTTATTTTTACAGGAAATAATGAAACAAGTGTGCCACAACTCTTGATCAGAGACCTGAAATTTGAGAAGAAGTCATTAGCTAAGCTCATGTTTTCTCCTGATCAAGAAAATCATCCATCAAAAGCACCAGTAAAATATGGTGAATTGATTGTATTAGGGTAAGTGTTTGTATCTTGGTTGGAAGTGGGAATGAAGGTAGAATTCCAGGCTGTACTTTGAGCAGATAAAATGCAGGTTGCTGCAGGAGGTGGTCCCACAACCTCTCCCTTTAAACTCCCACTTTTGCAGTGTATCTGGTGAGGGTGCCATTGAGGGGCTTCTCCTTGGTAGCTGATCTCATGCCAGGGAAGGGCCGGGGGGGTGGGGTGGCGGCTGCCATTTTCTGTGTAGATCATGCAGTATATTGGAGAATTGCAGCACAGTAGGCATAGCTTTCAGGGACAGCTGAGTGTAGAGGTCAGGCTCTAAGTGATGGAGGAGATGTAAGTTTTTGGATTTGACTCATGTTCTTCCCATGTTTCATGACAAAGGCAGTTTGGGAAGGCTTTCCAAGTTGGTTCCAGGTTGGACCCAGACCTGACTGGTGGGATACTGTGGAAAAAGAAGTTCCCTAAGACTTGAAGTAGAATGAAAGAAGTTTCATAAGAACGTAGTTGCTGACTCTGTGATATTCAAGTGCAAACAGAAGATTTTAACAAAGCAAGTTTGCCAGCTGCCTGTTGATATTGACATGGTCAACGTGAGGATCTGAGGGTTCGCAGTGTATCTGGGTCTAAAAGGTTAAACTGGAGTCTTCAAGGGCAGCATATCTGTTTCTTATGGGGTTTTATTTAATGAAAAACTCTCTAAAATACTGTTTGAATATTTAGACTCATGTACAGTGTGAACACATCATTGAGAAATAAAGCTACAGATACATAACCTCACTTGTTTCCATCATTGGCACCTGACGCTCTTTTGCTTGTCAATAGTAGCTTTGAGATTAATCTGGGTAGCACTTCTTGCCCGACAAGCTGTGTGTGTAACATGCTTTAATTCTGTGGGCATATTTCTACATTGTGCTAATAATTCTCAGCTTTAAATAGGTGTGAGTAGTTGGAAATCTCTCACTTTTTAATTAGTATGGCATTAATAAATTTTGTGCTTAGAATGAAAGTTCTTGTGGATCTGTATCTCCTGAGAAGTTAAGTAACACAGGAAGAGGACTTTGGTTTTTTTTTCTGTGTTCCATAGGTACAATGGGTCTCTCCCAAACGGAGATAGAGGAAGAAGAAAAAGTAGGTTTGCTTTATTTAAAAGGCCCAAGGCAAATGGGGTGAAACCCAGCACTGTGCATATTGCCTGTACCCCTCAAGCAGCAAAGGTAAGTAAGCTCAATTTGTCTGGTTAAGTCTATTCCTTCTGGTGCTGTCTGAAGTGTTCAGCGAAGTCTCCTGTTAGGCTGAGATGAAATGATATAGAAAGCATGAAGTTCTAGCTGTGAAAAGAACGGTTCATGATTATCCAAGGTTTTTCAGTACCTGTCAGGGTTAGCAGGCCACTGTTCAGCAAAATAAATTTGATGCCCAGTCCTTGCCATGTCCAGAAAGAAAAACATTTATTTTTGAAAGGTGAGGGCACAGGCTAGTCATGTAAAACACTTTCTGGTTTGTTTTCCTTCCAAGCTCACTGCAGGTGTCTGTGCTGGCCTTCCCGTTTTTGCACTCATCCATGCTTTAGGGCTAACTTTGCTGCCTACAGAGCTGACTTTTAAATAATGCTGTGCCACAGCTCTGTCTGCACTTGCTGCTCCATCCAGTTAGGATTTTGCCCAGGGATGAGGAGAGGTGGGCTTTGCAGAGCATGTTTTACACCGCTTGGAATTGAGTTTGGAATTCCTGTTAAGAAATAGTAAAAGAAGGCCTTAGGTCCTGAAGTTGAATTGCATTTCATGTTAAAACTAATAAATTATAGCTAAGGCATTACGTGAAATACTTCTGTATTGTGGCGATTCAAGTGTATGTGCAGTTAAGCTAAAAAAGAAATGGAGCATTTCTACTAACACCAGTGGAATGTGAGAATACTGAGTGGATGTTTGGAGATGCCAATGTCAAGATGAGGCCCTTGAATAAATACAGCAGCATTGAGTGCTTTACTCCCTAATAAGTACCTTGACACTTAGAACCTCGATTCCTGAATTCAGGGAATGGCATAAACTTTAGGCCATTCTGAAGTCAGAAGCATTTTGCTAACTAGAAGGTATTGTAATAGAACTGCATCTCTAGGAGATCTGTGAAAAGAATGTTTATTTTTGCTATTTTTTTGATTTTCAAGTAGGTGCTATTTAGAAGAGTGTTCAGTTCCTAGTGGGTAGTTGCAGAATGAAAATCTAGAAACCTGGCTGACTTTGCCACAGCTCCTGTGACCTGTACTGAGTTTCTGTGCCTTACCCTGCTCCCCACCACTACTTGTTACATTTTAGCATGAGCTCAGCTCCCATTTTTAGAGTGAAGTGTCTTTAAGTTTTTGTCCTCGCTTTGCTGTAGGAGAAGTTTGGGCTGAGAAGGCAGTGGAGGTGTCACACTGGGTTGTAGCCTCTGCACTCGGTTGTTTCGTTCTTTTGTGCCAAGGTCGGCGCTTCGAAGCGTGACTAATAATCCACGTTGGTTAGGTGTATTTTGTTGCAGCAAGCGGTGAAGGGACCAGTTTGCTCTGTTGCTGAATCAGTCCTACAGCTTTTTTTTTTAATGGTCAGGACTGTGGGGTTTTTTGTGAAGTGTAACTACAGACGTGTCACTAATAACCGGCTGCCTTAGTGCATTAACTGAGCAGAACAAGAGCCTGATTATATATTTATCTGCTTTGCTGCTGTATTCAGTAGAGTTATTGTTCACTGGTTCAATAACATTTGGCATCTTTTCCACAGGCAATAAGTAATAAGGACCAACACAGCATATCTTATACTTTGTCCCGGGCCCAGACAGTGGTAGTTGAATATACACATGACAGCAACACAGATATGTTCCAGGTATGTGAAGTAAATGTGATATGTAAATGCATTCTGGCTTTTGATAGTTTCTAACAAAACATCTTCTCAACAGGCTTTTTCCCTCAGACCCAAAAGTTCGCACGTGTTGCTTTCTGCACTTTACTGTTCAGAGATGCTTAATTCCATTCATTCCCACGGCTGCCTATCTGTGCATCTCTTTTAGGCTTGGTTGGAGGTGAAAGTTGTTTTTTTGTGACTAATGCACAGGATAATTGCCAGTCTGCAAGTCACAGAACCTGTCTCCTGATCCCTCCTTGCAAAATGAAGAATAAAGTGCACGCTTCTTTTTCAGCACTTGGAGCTTTGCTGCTAGCACTTAGGGAGGGATTTGTGATCAGCCAGTTGGAGACAGGGCAGAAGTGCAGTGTGAAAGTGCATGAAGGCTCAACATAACTGAACTAAAGTCTCCTTAAGGCCTCTAAAACAGCCCAGAAATAAGTCTAAAATGCTGAGAGATGTGGGGAGCGGAGGCTCAATTCTGATGTGCTGGCAGTTCAGAGCAACTGTGTCACAGTCCCTGTGTATGAGACAGAACCACAAACACATTTGCAGCTGTGGTGTGCACTCATATCTTATAATTGTTTCCTGTTTTCTTCTCTAAAGGCAGGATTTTGTTCTGGGGAAGATTTTAATGTGCTTTGTTGCTTCCAATTCCTGGACTGATCTTGTGTTGATTTTGTTGTCACTGGTTTACGGCAAGTTTTGCTGCCACAGCATTTAGCTGTGACGCCACTGCAGGACCTGAGGAGGGTGGGAGGTGTTGGGAAGTGGTGGAGGAAATTGCTGTACATCTGCAAATACCTGCAGTGGAGCAAAAGGGCTGGGACGAACCAGCTGCACAACAAGCTGTTGCTGGCGTGAATGTTCTCTTCCCAGGCATGCTGTGGCCTGTGTGTGCTGCTCTGACGGTGCTGGTGGCAGGCCCCAGGTGTGGTGTATTTATCCTGCCTAAGGAAAAAGAGAAAAATACATTCTGACAAAGCAGTTTCTGTCTCATGAAGGCTCCTCATCCAGTCCATACACCGGCCTTTTGAGTCTCCTGCCCAGCATTTAATTGGTCTTAATGTAACCAGCTATTTCATACAGGGCTGTTGAGATCTCTGAAGTGAGTGGGAGGCAGTAGTGTGTAAGTGGGCTCTACACCTGGCTCCACAGATGTTTGGAAAGAGAACAAGTCCAGAGAAGGCCACGAAGATACTGTGAAGGCTGGAGCCCCTCTACTGTGAAGACAGGCTGAGAGAGTTGGGAGTGTTCAGCCTGGAGAAGAGAAGGCTTCTGGGAGACCATAGAGCCACTTCCATTCCTTAAACAGGCTCCAGAAAAGCTGGGGAAGGACTCCTGATCAGGGAGGGGAGCCATAGGATGAAGGGGGAATGGTTTAAAAACTGAAAGAGTAGTGATTTAGATGAGATCTCAGGAAGAACAACTTTGCTGTGAGGGTAGTGAGACCCTGGCCCAGGTTGCCCAGAGAAGCTGTGGTTTCCCCATTCCTGGAAGCGTTCAAGGTTGGAGGGGTTTTGAGCAGCATGATCTTGTGGGAGGTGTCCTTGCCCAGAGCAGGGGGGGTTGGAACTTGATGATCTTTAAAGGTCCCTTCCAACTCTAACCATTCTATGGTGTAACTTGTTTTCATGCTTTATAAGGTGCCCCACCAGAGACGGAGGGGCAGCTCACATCACCTGATTTTCCTGCATTTACACCTTCACCTTGTCTGGCACATTCAGAATATTCCGGGTGTGCAAAGTGACCGAATATCACTTTTCTTCCATCTACCTGCTCTCTTCTCGCTGTCCCAGTGCTGCTGCAGCTGGCCCGGCTGACCTGAGTGTAGCCTTTCTGATGAGAAAGGCCTTCAATGGGAAATCATCTCAGAATTCACTTAATGACATCATTTTATTTCCCCTTCCTTCAACTGGCTGTACTCAGCCTTCAGAATGACTTTGATCACATGGAGGTGGAATAACTCATCGATTCAGATTGGGTTTTAGAAACCTTAATTTAGGTTGGTGGAGCCAGAATGTTGTGATTTTGCTTTGATCACTTTTAAATGTTTTGGGTTTGTAAATATTCCTAGACTCAAAGGCGAACTTCTAAATGGGTCTGTCCTTTTTGTTTTGTTTTGTTTTCAAATCCCTTTCCAGATTGGTCGGTCAACGGAGAGTCCTATAGACTTTGTTGTGACAGATACAGTTCCTGGAAGTCAGAGCAACTCAGACACGCAGTCTGTGCAGAGCACTATATCACGGTTTGCCTGCAGAATCATCTGTGAGCGTAACCCTCCTTTTACAGCAAGAATATATGCTGCAGGATTTGACTCCTCAAAAAACATCTTTCTTGGGGTAAGGGATCTCTTTCTCCGCTCCTCCAGCTTCAGTGCAGGCTTATTTTTAAACCGGTTCATAGCTCTGCTTCGGCCAAACCAAAGGTTTACATTGGTGTAATTTCTCTTAGGAGAAAGCTGCCAAGTGGAAGACATCAGATGGGCAAATGGATGGACTGACCACAAATGGGGTTCTTGTAATGCACCCCCGGAATGGATTTACAGAAGACTCCAAGCCGGGAGTGTGGAGAGAGATATCAGTGTGTGGGAACGTGTTCAGCCTCCGTGAGACCAGATCAGCTCAGCAGAGGGGAAAGATGGTAAGAGGAGTGACCAGTGTCTATGTAGCCAGAGCTAGGAGCACGTTTGAAAGAGTGCTTTTGTGATGGGATTTATGCTTTTAAGGTTTTCCTACTTTTCNGGGTGCTCTATGGATGCCTCCTGTAAGGACAGTCTTGCTTGAAACCTCTTGTCTGGGTCTTTGAGGCAGGTTTGTGTTAGAAAAGCACATCCTGTGGCTCTCCCCTCCCCTCAGGTGAGGTGTCTTTCTCTTTGTCACCAGGTTGAGAACGAAACAAACCAGCTGCAGGATGGCTCCCTGATCGACCTGTGTGGGGCCACGCTGCTGTGGCGCACAGCTGAAGGGCTTTCCCATACCCCCACCGTCAAACACCTGGAGGCCCTCAGGCAGGAGATCAATGCAGCCAGGCCCCAGTGCCCGGTGGGCTTTAACACCTTGGCCTTTCCCAGCATGAAGAGGAAAGATGTTGTAGATGAGAAGCAGCCCTGGGTGTATCTGAACTGTGGCCATGTCCACGGCTACCACAACTGGGGAAACAAAGAGGAGAGGGACAGCAAGGATCGGGAGTGTCCNTATTGACAAATGCCTGGATACCTGGATATCCATTTCCACCTTGGCATTCCAAGTTTGTTCTCTTGTTTTCAAAGCACTGGAGACATTTCCAGGAAGGGGGTTGGTTAGGGTATGACTTGGGATCCTCTCAGCTAAAAGAAATGCTATACAAACACTGAAGTGATGCAGTTATCTAGGAATGCTGACAGCTGACTTGTTGTGGTGGAAAGGAAGGCCATGTGTAAAGGTGTGTGTGAAGAAAACAGTCTAAGATGGGGGGGGGGGACTTAATAGGCCTTGGCAAGATTAT
>VZTM01022474.1:4741-24514 GCA_013400555.1 Jacana jacana
CCTGTCGACCAGCACCCCCAGGTCCTTTTCTGCCAGGCAGCTCTCCAGCCACACTTCCCCAAGCCTGTAGGGATGCATGGGGTTGTTGTGGCCCAAGTGCAGGACCTGGCACTTGGCCTCGTTGAAGGTCATGCCATTAACATTGGCCCATCAATCCAGTCTATCCAAGTCCCTCTGTAGAGCATCCTCAAGCAGATCAATACTCCCACCTAACTTTGTGTCATCTGCAAACGTACTGATGGTGCTCTCTATATCCCTATCAATATCTTCAATAAAGATATTAAACAGGAATGGCCCCAGTACTGAGCCCTGAGGAACACCACTTGTGACCAACCGCCAGCTGGATTTAATTCCATTAAACACCACGCTTTGGGGCCATCCTTTCAGCCCGTGCTCGATCCAGCGTATTGTATGTTCATCCAGGCCATGAGCAGCCAGTTTTTCTATGAGAATTCTGTCAGGGACAGTGTCAAATGCTTTTCTAAGGTCCAAATATGTTATATCCACTGTCTTCCCCTCATCCAACAATTGGATCATCTTATCATAGAAAGAGATCAGGTTCATCAGGTTTCATAAACCCATGCTGGCTAGGTCTGAACCCCTGGTTGTCCATCACATGTTTAGTGACAGCACTCAAGATAATCTGCTCCATGACTTTCCCTGGTATTGAGATCAGACTGACAGGTCTGTAGTAACCTGGATTTTCCCTTTTGCCCTTCCTGCAGATGGGTGTTACTTTCGCCACCTTCCAGTCCATCGGGACCTCTCCAGTTAGCCATCTGCCATCTCTTTCAGCACTCTTGGGTGTAACCCATCCAGTCCCATAGACTTGTGTGTATCTAGGCAGCATAGCAGGTCACTGATCACTTCCTCATTAATTGTGATGTCCTTAACTACTTAGATAATAAGAAAGACTGAACAAGGTGATTTCTTGGAAATATTTAAGGTCCATTGCACCTTATAACAATCTTGCAAAAGCAATACAATGACAGCTCTGTAAATATTTTTTTGTAGATTAAGTTTTCTTCTTCCCTGCCCACCATATTTTGTGTTTATTATAACTATTATTGAAGATCTTTGCGAAAATTATAACTATTATTCCTTTTTTACACTAAAAATTTCAATATCCCTTAAGTCATGCTAGAGATATTTTCAATGCCTTTCTGACCAACTGTATGTGCTTATAATGTGATTAATAAGGGTACAGTTGTTCCAGTTGATAAAGCAGAACAAAAACCTTTGAAGAAAAATTAAAAAAAAAAACAAACTCCCCTTTCAAGGGGAACCTTATATTAATGCTCTAAGAGGTAATGAAACTCCCCAAATATCAAGTATCTAAAAGCTTCTTAACATATTCTACATTTTTTCTGTCATTAATTCTTTAAATTAAGAGAACAGCACAGTGAAATTGTTGGCACTGTCCAAAATCATTACTGTAGTAATTTGCCCTGGCCCAGCTACAAATATCGTTTATAAGCAGAAGAGAGGAGAAAACACAGAAAAGTGAGGGAGGCTGTGCTGCACCAGCAGCAACATCAGCGACCCTGGTACTCTGGGAGCAGGATCTGGATGTGGGAGGTGAGAAAGAGCCCCTGTGTTGGAGTTATTGGACTCCAGTGAGGAGGTGGCCCTGCTGTGCTATGTGGGAATGTGGTGGCAGAAGGCTGCAGGAGAAGCTATGTGTCCCATAAGAGAACAAAGCCTTTATGTGTATTAAGATCAAATGCAAAAAGAAATTGAAACCACAGTTTGGGAATGTTCCAAGACGAAAGAGCCAATTTTGCCATTTGGACAGGGACTAAGTCCCTGCATTAAAATCCTCAGGCTCTAAAAAACTAACATCTGGACTTGTCAAAAATTTCATATTTGCTGTTCAGGAGAACATAAAAAAAGGCCCAAGGCAAAAAAAAAAAATAAATAAAAAATTTATCTCAATCTCAAAACCACAGTCACAAAATCAGATGTTCCACAATAAGCTCTGTGAGTCAAGACAAAGAAATGTTTGAAGATGATGCAAGAATTGGAATGAATTATCAGCTTTGCAAGAGATTGCAGATACCATTTCAACATGCAGATCATGGAGAGAAGATGGGAACAATAAGACTGCTGAAGTCTCCCTAAGATCAGAGCCTATAGAATGAGCTGAAAGCAGTAATAGCAGAGAAATGTGTCAATGCACTGAAAGCAAATGAACCATGTATTCATTTAACATGTCCAGGACAGCATAGCACAAGGACCAGTCATTTTAACACCAAAAGATCAGTGAAGCATTCAGATCTTAAGAAGTGTGATTCTTTGGAATGCCATAGGAAAAGAAACACCCTGCAATTGGCTTACAGTGGGTCAGGTCTCATGTCCACCAAAGGCAAGGGCCAGAGAAGAGGAGGAGACTAACCAAGCTAAGAAACAGTTCATAATGTCTTGCAGAGGGTAGCAAAACTCTCCCTAGAATAGATTGGGAAAAGACTGTCTGTGTCTCTAAGAAAGTGCCCCTCACCCTGAAGCTGTAAAGATTCTTGCTTTGGGTTGTCACAGCATGGAGGAAAAGAGGAGGGAGATTTATACTTTCTTAAGTGAATTAACGTGCAAAGGCAACTCCTCCACTGACCAGATAAAGAACATAAAGCCCCTGAGTATTCAGCTTTATAGATAAGGTAGCTGCTTTGGGTAGCCTGAAAAGTTGAATGCTCACAGTATCTACCCCCATCTGTCCATCCATGGACACCCATGCTAACTAAATTGTATGACAAAGGCAGTTCCATCATCATTTTAAAAGAAGGCATCTACAACTTCAAGGAGCATTGAGCCCATTCTGGGCAATTTTTTATTTGAAGCTTTTTGATGCTTTTGGGCCCCTCACTACAAGAAAGACACTGAGGCCATGGAATATGTCCAGAGAAAGGCAACAAAACTGATGAGTGATCTGGAGCACAAGTCTTATGAGGAAAGGCTGAGGGAATCTTGAGAAGAGAAGGCTCAGGGGAGACCTTATCGTACTCTACAACTTCCTTAAGGGAGGTTGTAAAGAGGAGGAGGTCAGCCTCTTCTCCCACATAACTAATGATAGGACTTGAGAGAATAGCCACATGTTGTGCCAGGGGAGATTTAGATTAGATGACAGGAAAAACTTTTTCTCCCAAAGAGTGGTCAGGCACTGGAATGGCCTGCCCAGGGAGGTGATGGAGTCATCGTCACTGGTGGTGTTCAAGAACCGTCTGGACAAGGTATTACAAGACATGATTTAGTAGCTTAGTGGGTAGTATTCATGACAGGAGGACGGTTGGACTAGATGATCATGTAGGTCCTTTCCAACCTTGTGTTTCTATAATTCTATGATTCTATGACAACTACAGCAAGACTAAGCATGTTAGAGACAGAGGACTGCCTACCTTCTGGTTCTGATTGAGCTTAGATTTGACTTAGATGTCACATTGTTCAGATCATTCAGGAAGATGATTCAGAAATATGCAAAAGTATTATTTTACAGTGCCCAGACAAAATATGAGATGGTCTTGGAAATTATTCACCCCAAAAAGCCAGGCAGCAGCTGAGCAACAACATCACACATTTTGGACTAAAGCACTTAAATTCTGTGTAGTCAATTATTGGAATCAGGCCTGATCAAATACATAAAAAAAGGCATTTTTCTGCTTTCAACAAAGACAGAAATGCCGGGACAGATGATCAACATCCATGTTTTTTCCATGCCTGATGCATCAGCATGGGTCTGACGGGTGGGTTAAGAAAATAATACATCATACTCGTTTTCATTCAGCACCTCCTTTGGGAGACACTGTCTGCATCGCAAATAGCAAATCCAGTCTGTGGAAACTCCCGAGCCCTGTATCTATTTCCCTGCTGTTAAAACTGGAGACCTGTAACAGACAAGTCTGTGCAAGGTGGAGAGGAAAATGTTGACTTTCCTCTGCTCAATTTGATGTGTCAGAACAGAGCTGGAAAGTGTACCCACATTTAAGGTCTTCAAGATCTCTCTCATCCAACTGTTTTGACACTCACCGTCTGTGTCTCAGACCATGGTCTCAGTTGGTTCAGCTCCAGGTGTTTCACCAAAAAACACAAGATTTCTCTTTATTTAAATTTTAAACAGCTCAATGTGCTAAAGTTTACATAGATGACATTTTGATCTGACTATGTATTTATACAGCAAAAAGCGTGACAGATGGCTCAGAACAACTTGGGAAAAAGCCCAGCCTGATGGGTTAATGCTAAATAAACAAGACAAGAAGTTTAGGCAGACAAAAAGAGGGAGGAAAAGTTAATACAGGAAGATATGCAGAGAGGGGTTGCAAAAATGTCCAAAGAGCAGGGTGTGGAAGAGATGGAGAAACTCCTTAGACATATTACAGACACTAAAAAGAGCAGAGCATCAATGTACTCACACAGAAAAGAAGGGTCTGCTTGAGTCAGGCCTAAAAAGGCCTTGTGTATATAATATGGGAAGCATAATCACAAGACAGTCTCAGGATGACAGTAACAACTCATACCGCTTTTAGGTTGGAGCTGGCTCATGTCCTGCTGGTCCACAAGTTGAGCACACTGCCTTGTCAGCATCCTGCAATACAGCACTTACATATCTTAGGCAATGCCAGCATTTCTTTTTAAGCAGAACCAACCTTCTAAGTGCATAACAATACAACAGTAAAATATTATCCTCATTTTAAACATGGACTGTAGATGTCACTGTGCTATAGGAAGACATGCATTAGCTGTAATTATCCAATGCGGTAGTACTAGGACAGCAGTTTATAAAACCCATCCATCTGAATTTCCAGACGAGGTTTTCCAGACAAGATTGCAGAGGGGCGCTCTGTTCCTGCTGTGGAAACCAGGCCACTGGCCCAGCGGAGACTGCAAAAGCAGGGAAGGCAGCAGGGGGGGCGAAGCAGACAGAAGCTGGCTCCAGACACATTGCAGGGGCTGGGGGAGCAATCTCCCCTTCAGCAGCTGTTTAGGGATGCTGATGTTTAGTATCTAAAGCTCTCAAGTGAAACAGGTTGCTGCTGGGTACTTAATGAGCAGATATACTATAAACACCATACTCTTCTGGGTGCCCCAAATAATTTATTGTTCAAACAGCCTGATTTCTCCTGGTTCTAACGTCAAAAAGACCATGAATGAAAAGATGGGTTTGTGCTCTGGAGCACAAGCAGATTTAGGGTAAGTCTCCTCTGAAGTAAAATTGATTTGGGACTGCAACACACAGACCGTTCTCATCCATTCAGGTGCTAGTAGCAATGCCACTACTAGCCAGGCTTGGCGTGTGGTTTGTGCACACAGGATCCTGCAAGATTTCCAGTCTGGCCTGGAGTTTATGGTCCATCACTTCAGTGGCTTTCAGCAGCAGCCAAAATGAAAGCTGCCCCAGGTCTGTCTACAGGCCCCAGCAGCAGATGCTGGACCTGACTTCGGCTGGAAACTCTTTCATCTGCCTGGTGAATGCTTGTTCAACGGCACAGTGTGACAAGACTTGGGCACCGTGAGTCCAATTCTTTTCTTGTGGATATTAATTTGGAAAAGCATATCTTAATACATAAGAGCAAGTAGGTAACAAGACAATGTAACTTAGGGGTCAATATATCACTTGCCCTAAATCAGCATTGCTGATACACTGATCTTGACCCACATTGGCTTTAACCTACCTAGCCCCAGGTCACGGTGCCAGTCCAACAGCAACAACCCAAAACTCAGAAAACACCACAGCATAAACCAACTAAACAAGCCCTGCCATCCTGACGCTGCTACTCATCCTGGTTCAAACTTTCATTATACCTATTTTAGGGTACTGTAGTCATTTCTGTGGCTGCTCTTTAGATGTAGAGGTAGTGCACGCTAAAAGCATTGTTATGTTAGGTTTGGTATAAACCTCCTTTTATAGTCCTTGTGCTTTGTGTTGGAGTTAAATATGGAAATGTGTATTGTAGCATAGATTTGGTCTGGAATGTGAGTGAAAAGGTGTGAAAAGGGGACATTTCTATGAAAATAGAACAATCTGGACAATATTTTTCAGGCACCTCTACACATAGTTCTGCGTCCCTTTTTAAATGGCACTGCATTGACTGGTGGTTGTATTGAATAGTTCATTAACCACGGTTTTCTGTCCTGCTATTGACCTGTTGTAATGTAATTGCAGCAGTGTGAGCGTCATCTCCAGAGGGTCCCTCTGTGAAGAAAAAAAAAAATCATGGAGTTCTCTCTCATCCATCTTGATTGTAATTGTGAGCAGAAGGCTCCGTAAAGTCACACAGTCTGGGTTTGTTTCCACTGACTCACGGTTGCCTCTGGGAATGCTGAGCAAATGCAGCTGCTGAGCAGTCTTTTAAGATGCTTGGTTGCAGGTTGATCATAATTGCTATCAGAGAGCCAAGGGATACAGAGCTTTTATGCAGAGTTCATATACAATATGTTTAGTAGCCCAAGGGGAAGATTTCTGCCCAGTGATTTTCTCTGCACATCTGCTCACTTACCTCCTTTTTTTGCATACCTATTGCTATTACCAAATCCTGCTTCTATTGAAAAAAAGATGACGGCATCTCAGCAATGCTGCAGAACCAGAGTACTCTTTGACATTGTGTCATTCATAGAGGGAGGAAAAAGAATCAAAGCTGTAAATCTCCTCTTTGGTTGTTTGTTAGCTTGCTTGCTTAGTTGTACCTGTAAGAACAAAAGGCAGAGCAATTGCTGATCCAAGATTCAGCAGTGGTATGAAGTCAGATAGCTCCACACTGATACATCTGTTGGGTGGGTTAGTGCCATTACGTTTGTTTTGAAGCCTCACATGTGATGTCAGACACTCCATATCTTTCTGGGACAGAATACAGAACCCAGGGGCCCTTCCTCTAATGAAATATATGCACATTTGCCACTGGTAAGACATTTACTATGAAATAACAATGAAAACCAAACCACAAAAACCACAAAGGGGTGTCAGGAGGGAGAAACATGGCAGTGTCATTTTTTTTTTTCTTGTATTATTACAAAGTTCATTCAATTTCTCTAAATGTCACTGGTTTTGTATTAAACATCATGGAGATAAAATATTAACATATTACTCCAGTTTTGGCTTCATTTTTAAAAGCAACTTCTCTCTGTAACCCTGCAATCACTGTAAAATTTAATTGACATATAACTAAAGTACTGTCTCTTGGTCATACATTGCAATTATACAACAATCCTTTACCCAGCTACAGGGATGTTTTAACTACATTGACTAATCCATTAGTGATTTCAAGCTAAAATTCAAATAGAAAAATTCGAAGGGCACTTCATGGAAGAAGTATGAAGTAGAAAGGGCATGAAGATGGATACCCATAGCCCCAGGAATATTGCAAATTCTTTTGCATTTTCAGGGGGACAGGAAAATTCTGCCCTAGAAAACCCCTCCACAGAGAAGTAGTTCTGCCTGCTCAGAAATACAGGATGTGGTCTTGGACATCTTAGATGCATACAAAAATGAGTATCATCAGAGTCTGGTACACAGCAAAGGCAGTGTTTCCACTCAGGACAGCTTAATTGGCATATAAGCATTAATCCATTTGCATTAATTCGCTATGAAGCACCTCAGCTCACAACTGAGGAAAATGAGATGGGCTTTTCAGTGGTTTTTCTAGTTTCAGCCAATGGTAGGAAGGGGATCCATGGAGTTCTGAGCTTTCCACTGCATTGTTGACACAGCTTGGATCATGGCCAAAAACACCAGCCTGGGCTTGCACAGAGAGAAGAACAGAGCTTGGCAGAACCTCTGAGGAAGGAGATGGGCTACTTATGTGCCAGGTCAAACCCAGGCCTCCTCCAGCTCTATGATGTTGCAGTCTGTCAGGTAAAATAAGACAGAAAGCTATGGCTGTGACATGACAAGCAAGAAAAAACTAACTCAGATGGAAAAAAAAATGCATCATTCAGATGTTAGTCTTTTTGGACCAAGAGTGAATTACTCTGTTAGTTATATGTTCCTGTGAGTTGATGAACACCAGCCTGTGAGCCAGCCACAAATGTTTAAATATGGAGACAGAGCTCCTCTAAACCAGCACCTCAATGACCTTTGCTGAACTGCAGTACCCCAGAAAGTTGCATACATCCATCTGACTAGCATTATAAATGACTGAACAATTTTAATGTTGCCTTTCCCTCTAGTAAAATAGTCAGGTTTAGAGCCACAAGAATAAACTTGACCTCTTCTTTCACGCACTGGTAACTAAAGAGAGGATCTCCAGAGGGCTCCTTCCTAACACTTTTTAAGCCCTGTCATGTTTGTTGTAGGCGTAAAGAAATTGAAGTGCAAAGTGTGCCGTCTTCCACTAGTCCCTGGTAGGATTGCCAAGATATTTAGTAATTCTTTTCTCAACCTGGAGTCTGAAAAATAAACTACTACATTTCTATACTGGCCTGCACTGTAAGCGCTTAATATTAGAAAAACAGCACTTATAAAATGGCCTCCAGCTGTCAGTCCATTATGTTTGCCTCCTGAAACCCTTTCTCCAAAGTCGTACTTGGTGGCAATCTTGTTCTTTAAATGTCCATTTGGAATGGAAATCTATTGACTGTATCATCTCACAGTCTGATCACCACTGCTTAGACTATGAGGCACATTAAACGTAAGTGATGCAGGTAATCCACGAAGCTTCAATAAAGGCTGCACTGGTACCAGCTCATTGCAAGATCATTCATTCAATGCAGATTTTATAAAAGTACATCATAACATGAAACTAATGGTTATTATTCCTGGATTGACAGCAGAAAAGTATTAATTGGCAAAACACATCCTCTAAATTCTTGTAGAATATGGAGTCCTAACAACCAAAAAGTGCCAAGTTATTTTTAAAAATCATTAATGATTAGACATAGATGAATTATTTCACCTTTAGTAATTTTTGTAGTTGATTCTTCCATCACAAACTTGAGGGCCTGCATCAATAAAATTCTGAAAGCCTCCATCTCCCCAGACTAAAATAGTTTTGGTCTATAACCAAAAGAGGACATGAGTCCTGGCAGATTATGCATCATGGTGATCACGGTGTTTTCTTGGAGATAGATGGGCCTCACAGAGAAGGTCTGGATGCAGCCAGTGGGAGAAGCTGGGTGCCTCTGCACACAGCAGTTTGAAAGAGCTGTCTCCCGGGGCAGCAAGAGAGGTCAAGTCAGAAAATCTGCCTTACAGTCAACTAGAAAGCAAATTGAAGACCAGGATAGTATCAGATGCAGCCTCTTCAGACTGCTGGACACAGACTGTCTTGTCCTTTGTATATCACCTCTTTGTAGAGGAAAAAGCAGTAGCAAGGAGACACCAGGCCTAGGGTCCTTCCCATGGAGGCTGGGGCTCCCAGCAGACAACCTCCAGTTTGCCTGGCATATGGAAAGGGACAGCACCACACCACAAGGCATGACAAAATAGGTCATATCAGACTGTGGACAGGGACACATTCTGATTCCAGAATGTCCTATGACTGAAAGCAGGAATTAATATATTTCTTTGCAAAAATGAGCAGATGTCACTCATTGAAGTGTGCAGGGCGTGGATGCTTCATCTATTCACAAAAGGGATCAGTAATTATACTTAAAGCTGAGATATACAACACCTCATTCAGTTGTATTCTCCCCTTTGGAGGACTTTAGCCTCCTCTGTGCCACTTTCACAGCGGCTCTAAACTGAAGACTTAGGTGTATAGGTTGTCGTTGCCTTTAAAATGAGACTGCAACATGGACAGGTTAAAGACTGAAGCCTTGCTTGAAGCCAACAGGAGCCGGTAGTCCCAGTCACAGGACCTGTCATCCTGTCAGCCAGCCTGTGGGAGGAAAAGAGCTCAGAGGGAAATTGTGTTGCTTCAGAAAAGCAGTGTTCTGTTAAAAGTCTTGTTTCCTTTTAATCAAAAATAAACTCTTTGTGGCCTTCACAACTCGTTATCAATTGGATAAGCCATGGATAACCTGCAACTCAGCTAAAAAGAAATCACTTCTGTCATCACTGGACCAAGCAGGCATGACAATGGAAAGGGTGAGTAGAGGACTTCATCCACTGACTGAGCTAATAAAACTGCGTAATGTGAATATGGGCTGAGGTGAAAAATCTAATATCTGGAGATTTCTCCACTTGTACATGCTCATCCTTTCCCCACAGCACAAGCTCTCCTGCCCCTAACCAGCTTGGGACTCCTCCACTGAACTCACTCCAGGTCACTGTGATACTTCCTGTGCTGGATTAGAGCAGGGGACGATTGGATCCAGTATTCTGGATGTGGTCTGATTAAGGCTACTGGTTTGTGCAGCCTAGGACGCTACTGGTCTTTCCCCCCACCCCAACCCTGGGCTGCTGCAGGGGTGCTTCCTTCCCAGAGGCAGCAGTGGGAAATCTCTTTCATATAGTGTATATTGTAATTGTCTACTAGATAAATGGTTGAACTGTACAACCATGAATGACAAGACCAGGTTAAAATTGCTTTACATGGTCATCCTCTCTGCTTTATATTAATAATTTATAAATAATATGTATAATAATATAAATCTGTTAAAAGAATTTCAGATTTATTAGAAATAACTAGCAGAAATATATTTCTATGTTTACAACCACTGATTATTTTCTGTACATACATATATCTTCATAACATCCCTCAATTTCTTTGAAGCAGCACATAAACAATGCAGTTGTCATGCCAGAGTGTGTCACTTCATCACACCTAACAAATGTATCATTGGTGGAAGAGCCCCTTGGCCTCCCAAACATGATGCAAGAATAGTTGTTGTCCAGGACTTTGTCATTGCAGTCATATTTTCCATCTGAGAGCATAGCACAGGTTTAGAGAAATTGAAATGCATGTTCCATCATTTTCTACAAACCTCTGCAAGATGTTCTCTAATCCCATCTGTGCTGTTCCAGAAAACTAGGTGATGTGGACTCCGTATCTCTTGATAGCGCAATAAGGCACTACTTCCTGAAGGCTGGTGATCTTCACTGGCAAAAGTTCAGTAATCTTTCTGGACAGAAGTGAGAAAGCCAGTGATCAAACTTTTGAATTATGCTAACCAAACTCAGTCTCCACAGACATCTCACTAAAATCCCTTTGACAGCGGGACATAGGCAAAGATGGCTCTTCGGCCAAAATCATATTTGGCATCACCTAGAGGCACGAACTGAACACTGCAAGCATGTATGTCCTATATAAGGTTTGGAAAGAATAAAATTATTACATGAGAGGAAGCTCAAATATTCAAAATTCTACACACTCTGGGTGAGGCTTCACCTATTCTGGTATCTCATATCAGAGGTGTCACCTTAAGAAAAGTTAACTAAAAGCAAAGCAATAACACTATGTTTCTTTCACAAGAATACTTCCCTTTCTATAGAGTTTAGGAACATGCTTAGCTGGAGTTTACTTTTGGATCAGGCACTGATAAGCCATTTAGTCATGAATTTGTCCTAATTAATCATTTATATTTGTTGTTTCTGTAACTTCCTATCGGAATAAATTCTGCAGTTTATCTGTGCTTTAGATATGTGAAAAAAAATATTTACCCATAGCATTAATACAGAAGCCTGCTGTCCACAGTAAAATTAAAATAAAACTCCTTAAAAGAGAATAATAATCTTATACTGCCATCTTTGTAATACTTTCCTTCTTTATATGATGTGGATAACTCACCGTGTTTTATAATGCCGAAAATGGAAGAAGTGGCAGTGAGCGTGTAAATTCTCTCTCTGTCTTTTGTGCTTGGTACAGCACACTGTCATGTTTGGATCTTTCTAGTTGGAAAGCATCTGTTACAAGAGGCATCCGGATGGAAGAGGGGCTTGTAGTCAACTCACCAGTGGCTGTGGGCAGCTGATGGACAAGCAGGGGAGTAACCTGCTGCAAAAGCAGCAAAGAGCCTGTCAGATACTTGCAGACACAACATCAAGCCAAAGCTGCTGAATTGCTACTATAAATGCAGCACCGCGCAAAACCCACCTGACTTGTTTCCATATCTAGCTTAGATCTGGATGCAATTTGGCTGGTTTTATGTGACACAGACTCTGACAAACATCCTGCAGAATCTCAGCCAGATCTCATTTCCCCACCCCAGCGGCTTCCCAGTGAACTCTCAACAGTTCCTCCACTTTTCCACCCCAAGCAACTGACTCACAGGGATGCTCAGGGCTGGGGTGATCATCGCAGTGCCAGATGATCCAGCACAGGGTGAGCATATCCATGGGATGCCATCTGGGTGACTCCTGCTCCCAGCACTCCGGGCTGCCCACATCAGTGACCCATGGTGTGGAACATTGCTGGTACAGGGACAACACACAGCTCCAGACAAGCTGCTGCAAGGCAGTGCCCACCAGGTCCCATATGGACTGGCTGCTTGGAAAATACCAAAGCATTTTCCAGTGCACATACACAGGCTGGATTTAAGCCTTTCCATTAAGCAGGAGATGCCCATTCCCCTCACAGCGAGCAGCTGGATGGATATGTTCTGTCAGAAAGGTCAGGCTCAAACCATTCAAAAAGAACTGGAAACAGAAATTTCAATCTTAATGCTCGGGCCTTCTACCACTGATTTTTCGTGTGGGCTTTGGCTTGTTCCATACACCTCAACCAGACCTGAGGGATCAAGGCAAATCTGAAGAAAATATACTATAGAAACAGTAAGGTTGTAAAATGGCTGTTTCTGGCAGTTTTTGCATTGTATGCATGAGATTGTGACAGGGAAAACTTGTCTTTGGAAAAAACAATAATTTGCTTGGAATAAGCAAAATACCAAATTGTAAACGGCCAATTTTTAATTCAGGCACTTATTTAAGCAGTCTGTGAGGATTTCTTGATCTCACTCAATCCAGACTGGTGACAGAACTTCTACTTTGCTGAGCTCTGCTCTTTTCTGTTTCTGCAGCATGTGTGGTTTATTGTTATTTCAAATGTTTTTTGTTAAATATTGAGAATACTGAGACAGAATTTTATTCCCACTGGCACATGACACATCACAGTCAAATCTGGTAAAAGTAACATGTACATACAGCAAGCAATCCATAGGTGGTCAGTGATAGAAGTAGAAATGAGTGCTTGAAATGCATACACAAAAAATTCATGAAGGTATGCTAATTAAAGTATTTCAGTAATTAGCATGTAAAGCCAAGATGAACTGGTCAGAAGAACAAGTGGTTGGTTACCATTGTAATTTTCTAGAATTCTGTTAAACATTCACATGAAAAGAAAGGGTTTGTAACTTTATTTCCTCACCTATACTTGTATGACCGCCCAATCTCCCACATCAATTAAATAAAAGAAATTTATTTTTCTTAGTGTTGGCTCAATAGAACCAGGGGGAGCAAGAGTCTGAGCATGTTCTTGTGTTCATCAATTTATGTGCATCTCTTGTTGTCCTGGAATTGACAGCGTGCACCAGTAGCGCAGCCATTACTTGATGGCTCAGCATTTCGTCTGGGGTCTCAGCAGATCTGGGTGTAAGAGTCTGGTACTCAGACCAACCCACTGTCAGCATTAGACAGCCTGAGCACATTCTGATATCTTGTGGTCTTTAACCGATAAAAGCTTTGGAGCTTGTCCTTGACATAAGTGAACATTACCACTGTTTCAGAAGTAAAGCATAGAGGCAAGGAATGGGCTTTAGTTGAGAGGAAGCTGGTGGCTGAGGTAAGATCAAAACAGGGATTCTCTGAGGGAATGGTGTCCCCTTTCACTGTTTCAGAAACATCTTCAGCTCTGAGGACAGCTCTGGGCTTGATCGTCCAAGTTATCTTTCTTTCCTTAAGACTTGGATCTCTCATCACTGTTTGAGCCTATTATTAAAATTGCAATGCCAGAAGGAAAACTTTTAAAATAATCTTCTGGATTTTCACATTCTTTATGTTTTTGGATGGAAGGAAAATTAATGTAAGTACCAGACACAGGTGTATTATTCAGCAAAGTGACTGCTACATCACAGAGATCCATGCCAGGGTTTGTGAACCAAGTGGAAATAAGTGGCTTTTCTTCCTCAGCATGTTTGATCATCATCCCAGACCATCACTATTCCACAGGACATAGCAATGATACTTGTCCTACAAGCCTACCTATCTGTATGTAATAAAAGTTTTTATTTTAAGGATTGCAGGAGTGATCCAATGGAAACAACAAGCCTATTTGGTTTCTCTCATAAGTAGTGCCAGAGAGCAGGAAGGAACTGAGGATACCTCAGTAGAAAAAAAAGTCAAATTTATCTCTGCTGATCAAGCATAGCCTGTTCCTAATGAGACAGGGTTTCCTCAGGAGATCAATGGGAACTTGTGAAAAGCCTAGAAATAAATGTGGGTACTTTTCAATAATCTTTTTTACATAAGAGCAAGTAGGGCAGAAACACCACTAGCTACCTGGTGAAATAATAGCATTACTTTTTTCTTTGTGGTAAATGGCATCAAATCTCAAGTCAGTTTTATCAATAAAATTTTCTTCTGCATTCAGTGCAGTAATTTATTGCACCTTTTTACATGAGTGCCTTAGTCTTGGCTCATGTGCAGTATGTTTTAGTTTTAATGCGTGTTAAAGCATGTAGATCCAGAATTCTCCATTCATATGGTATTAAAAATACCTCTTTACCTTTGCAATTAAGAATTTTGAGAATATTGTCTGTGCTCAGGTAATAGCTCAGTTTGTAACAGCTATGGCACAGTCTGAAGAAGTCTACTGATAGTTTTCAAATAGCTGTTTGTAATGGTCACATCCTAGATTTTGAAAAGTCCAAAGAAATCCTCTTACCCTCATACAAGTAATCAGAGCATTCTTCACACACCTAAGTATGGTAACAATATTTTTGGTGTAAACAAGTTCCTGGACAAGTTTATTATACAAATAAGTACAAATTGTACTTATGGCTTTGTTCTGAACTCAAGTCATTAGAACATTACTAGCACAACAGTTTACAACTGTTACTCCTCCCAGTGTGTCCAAAGTGATTCTATTAGAAGCCATGCTGAGAATAGCAATGAGTTAGCAGACAAGATAACCCTTATTTTTAGTTTGGTGCTAAATATGGAAGTTCTAACCCAATTGGGTGTTCCAGACAGAGCAGGAGAACTGGTTAAATGTTTCATTATCCAAATCAGAACTAAAAGATTTACATTTAGCACCACTTACATTTGGTATTTCAACGTGAAAATGAAACAATGTCCGTTTCTAATAGATTTGGATGAGTTTGGTTGTTTCATTTTCTATATTCTATGTAGATTTGAATCTAACCCAGCATAAGTATAGCTGTCTGATATCCTTTTCTCAGGTTGATAAGACTACTTACTTCTTTAGAGTGTAACTGTATCTTCTTCGGTCTTTTAGCTTATATTAAGTCATTATATGTGATTAAGCTTTGTAAAAATAATTTGTAATTGAATTGGCAGAACAGAAACTGAGTGTAAAGAAAATCTGGCAAAGTGCCCATTTTAATATACTAATTCTGCCAAGTGAGTTGATAATAAGATTGAACTGGATTTGAAAGATTAGAGAGACTTGGCTTAGAAGGACATGAAGGTTAGTTCCATGTCATTTTTCAGCTGGTTCAAGGGAGACAGTGTTTGAATTTTTGTTTTTTGTATTTTTGTGATGAACTCTTTCTATAATTGTCCATGGGGAAAAGGGTGTTAAAATTAAAAATTAAAAAAAAAAAAAAAAAATTTATTTATCTCTATTAGCTTTGGATGCTGAAATTGATCCACACAGTCCCAAGGTTTATTAGCTCAGAAGCTTATGTGTCAGGGCCTGCCAGATAACTGATTGGGTGACCTACACGCTACGAGAGCATACTCAGACTGCTCAACTTTAAATGTTTTTATTCCACACTGCAGACTGTAGACAGAAGAACATGTCAAAATTAAATCAAAGGGGTCAGTGAAAGCTGCCTTGTTACTCTTTTCACTGATTTTGCAGAAACTGTTTCTGTCTAAACTGCAAGACGGTCTGCACAAATGGTTGAAAGTGTAAGTGACTGCCCAAAGAAAGAAGTACCCAAGAAAAGCAGACAAACACAACACTGATGCAATCAGTAGCCTTCTCAGGCCATCAGGTTTGTCTGTTTGAAGGATGATCAAGCCCTGTTTGCAGCTTCTAATGCCTGTTTCACATTATCATTCATAAATCAAAAAGTCTTGGCAAATTCAAATGTTCTGCAAATGTTCTGCAATTTTGTTAAGATGAAGAAAATCACTATTTGAGTTTGTTTGTTTTGAGCCACATTATCATAAGGCATTGCATGCACCCTATTAAAAATGTCTTCCTGTTATTCCATGATTACATCTTTATATATCTACAGGTTTTTTTCTGCACCTGTTGCACCCAGGTGCAGAACATTTATAGAAGAACCCAAAGCAATGCATAAAAGCAAAGAATTTGAGCTAGCAGCCCAGTACATCCAGACGTATAGTTAAGATGGATCAGACTTTTTCAGTCAAGGGTTTGGGGATGGAAATTGTGGAAAGTCACTTTGTGACCAGTTCAGCCTACACCACAACAGTCAGTTAAATGATCCTTGAAATTTGTGCCTGTTTTGGGTCCTTCTGAGGGCACATGGCTGGAAGGAAACCTCCGACTGAGCTTGGGTGCTGTTCCATGAAAGCTTTTTGCTCTGCATGCTGTGAAAGGAAACTGATACTTCCCATTAACAATCAAAATCTTGTTAGAAGGGCAAGAATCAGCTCTGTGTCTTGAAACTAGGAGTAAGTTACTGTAATTGCTTTGTAAGACATTGTTATCTTGCAGAAAGAGGTCTAGGTTCTCTGCCCTAATTACTAGGGTCTTCTAATTACTAGGGTCTAGGTTCCTCTGCCCTTTGTTGCCTCTAATTAGAGCACCACTTTACATAGGTATCACCCAGCAGAACCATCGCCTTCTAATGTGGCTGGGAGTTCAGTAAACTTGGATGTCAAGGGCAAACAAGAAAAGAGTTGGAAGTTCTGGGAGCTTTCACATGTTACATAATGCTCCTGCCCTGCTCTCCTGCCAGGCAGATGATCCAGGTGTGCACAGGAAGGAGAACAAATCTTAACTATGGCAGCCAACGACCTGAGGTGCAGAGGTGTGGAATGGAGCCCAGCAGCAGCTTTGTTTTCCCTCCAGGACCCTCAGAGAGCTCTGATCCTCCTTGCCAGCCCCATGTGCTGGCATGACCCAGTCAGGACACATAGCCATCGCACCACCTGGTTCCCACTGAGCAGAGCAGGGCAAGCTTAGCACATTGGTTCCCATTTCTCTGCCCAGAACTGGACCCAAAGGCAAGCAGACTGGAGGGAGCATGCATTTGTCCAGTGTGCATTTCAAGGAGGAGGTTTTGCTGCTTTTACCTTTGCTGGTGATTCAGGCCCATAGACCCTAGTGTGAGCTTAACTGGGGGACATGAATCAGGGGTTCCCTTCTCCACACTGTGGCAGGGGAATTGTAAGCTCCTGTGAGAAAGAATAAGCATGGCCAGCGGGGCAGTAACATTGTAAAGCTCCTCTGTCAAACCTGCCAGAGACATCAATACTGCTCTGTAACTAGCTTTCTTGTCTCTGGAAAACATATCCAGTAAACAAGGGTTGTGGGTATATTCCAGCTGTGGCCTTGATGCCAGCTGTCATCCCTGCACAGACCTCTTTGATGTTTCCTTAGGTGAGTCATGACTAAATTTATAGATGTTCTGAACACGTTACCCAGATGCTACAGGACAAATGACAGAGCTAAAGGTGAGGTGTCTCAGTCTCCTTTGGGCTTCTAACACAGAGAAGGTGCAAGGTCAAAGTATTTCACCACGTTCCTCTAATATGTACTGAATTTACAAAGGAAAGGCCACAAAAAGTTGATTTACAAATAGAGTTTAATGACTGCATTTTGGTCATGGACATATTTTGCAATCGTAATAAATCTTAAAACAGATTAATATATCTGCTGTTCAAGATGGAGCACAGTTGTAGAAAAAGGTACAAAATATTTTATTCATAGGTCTAGCAAGACTGGGAACTCAATCTGATTGACTGCGTTGACCTACTTTTCATGAATACCTGATCACACATAGCTGTGCTGGTTGTCTCAGAATTGATAGCACAACAGGTGAACATGCCTTTCTGGCCACTAAAACACACTTTTAGCTCCACTGTTTTCTTCTTTGTTTTTGTATGTGAATGTATTTTCATTCATTGCAGCAATCAAATGATTTGTCCTTTTTTTTAGAATCTGCTTTTGGTCAGACCTGCTGGCTTAGTGCATGCTGAATGTAAAAAACGTTTAGCATGAAGAAGCATTAAAGCAATATTGTCTTTCTTGCAGCCTGGAATTGCAGCTAGATTAGCATCACTACAAATAATTTTAAAATAAACATGTTTGTTCCCTGTATTATAAAACCATGTCTTGTCCATTATATGTTCTTTCTCTTGCAGATTTCATATACTGTAATTCAATATCCCAAAGTGGAAATTTCCAATCAATTAAGTCTTTTTTAATATTAATTTATGGATACTGGATACTCAAATTACTGCCACTTATTTGAAACCTCTTACAAAATGGATTTTGATGTTCTGCAGATCTTCGTATAAAAGATTAAACTGAATTTGGCATTTCTCTCCATTTTTCTTTTTCTAAGTAATAGGGTGTTCTTTTCTTTATGTTTATTCCTCACAGAAACATAGCAGTCTCCTTTTTTAAAAAAAAAAAAGCAGCATGGTACGTGTTACATGCGCTAATGAATTGGCATTTATAAAGCAGAATGTATACAGTATCTAAGACAACTGCTGTGAAAATGCCTAAGTTGCTGCGCTCTCTAAATAGAGCACAATTATGGCATACGGTTGGAGTGCTTTTATCTGTACTGCCACTGCTGGAAATTTAACTGTGTATGTGACCTGAATATTTAGAGCTCAGTGGAAAATTCCATAAATGTAGTGTAGCTTCAGAGCACCTAACAGCTGTTACAGATATTATACCCATTATACACCGGTGCCAAATGAAACATGTGAAGCCCATCTCCCATCCTGGGTGTATTCTGTCGTTTGTCTTGATGCAGTATTTTAAAAGTCCCTTTGAAAAACGCAATGACTCTAGGTGCTAAGTATCTTGCATAACAATTTGGTGGTAGTTTTTCCTGTCTGTATATTCATACTCCTTCCTGGCTGTGTGTGGTTACTGTTCAAACCTGAAAATGCAGGAAGAAATGATATTATATGTGGACAATTACTGTGTGCTTTTGTTTGCTTAGCTTGATATACATGATAAAAGCCACTACCTAGCTGAGCAAACACAAAAGGAAAGAGTGCAGCTCTTCACACTCTTGGAAGGTTTCTTATTATAGAGGGACAGCACAGAGGTGTAATATATCCATGGATGCTTCCTTTCACTCTTACTACAGGAGTACACTAACACTCCAGCATGTCTTTGTAGTAGGAACTGCAGAAACAACAAACGAGAGTGTTTATAAGAGCAAATAAGGACTTTGCAAAGCATTGTGCTCAAAAAAAATCACAGTTTTAACCAAAATTTCACAAGCTGCAGGCTGGTTTCCTAACAAATAGTTCTTCCCGCCTTCCACTTAGAGTTCAGTTCCTCCTGTTTTTATACTCTTGGAACATGTCAAAAGGCTCTTCACTGTAGAGAGGAGAAAAGTGCTAAATGTGGTCGTCCCATCTGCTATTGACAGCCTGCTGCCGTGTGGCTGTGTAAAGGGACAGGGAAGGAGCATAAGTGTTAGCTGACATTCACTTGAGCATTCACGCCTGCCAGGCCCAATCTCAGTAACACAAAGATATCAAAATTCATGCAGAAGTAACGGCATTTT